>SKCR01017130.1:0-141252 GCA_019454045.1 Zanthoxylum bungeanum
GAAACTTGATTTAAGCTTGGTGTGTATGAAAGTTGATGCTAGTGATGATGATGATGGTAGTGTTGTGAGAATTGTTCAAAACTTAATGAGATATTGATATATGTTGTCTATGAGTTAAGATGAAAACTTGAGGAATATTTTCTTGATATAGTCACATAGTAAGTCAATTAAAGTTTGATTTTGGTTTGTGTAATGTGTTGTCCGAAAATAAAGGGACGGTTAGGGGTTGCTTTATTGTCCTTGATAATGAATTAATGATGAGCATGAAGATGAGTTATAATGATTGTCTTAATAGTTGTATGTAAACTTTTATGGTATGGAAATTATGCAGTGATGGTAAGTATTACGTTTTGAGTATGAAATTGTACTTGTGATTATGTTAAAATATTATTTAGTAATGGCTTGATTAGAAAGCTTTAATTTTCTATCACGGATGTCTTGATCAAATTGTTTTGGATTATATGTAATGCGAAGTCTTAATGTTCGAGGAGGTATGCGTGTAAGTTGTTTTTGATTCACTTCAGGTTGGCAATCTGATCAGTCATCCATTTTGGCTCAGATATTTTGATCGAGCTGATGGATTACTCAAGTTGTAGTCACCCATTCTATAGTCATGGGAAGAGCCTTATGGTTTAAAAAATTATGACATTTTTGTATTTGTTTTCATTAATCAAAACACACCATTATATTTGTGTAATGTTAAATGTTGGGTTGAATGTTTTGATTTGGGCATGGAGCCCTGTAAATTGATGATGAGAATTTATTGTTTGAGTTCGGAAGAGGTCTTAATTGTAGGTTTGATAGTTGTTCAGTTTTTGTGGTGCTGGATTGTGATCCATGATATCCATTTTTAGGGCACGTCATGCTCTTTTTTGTATAGTTTGAGGCTTATGGAGATGGGTTAATCATGTCCATGTCGGTAGCATCCTGCCTTTGGCGGGGTGTTACATATAGGATACTTAAGACATAACTAACAGTCTTCTCTTGCGATCCTGAAGAATCTGGATCCTAAGTACATAATTAGCCTCTCCCAAATCTTTAATTTGGAATTGGATCCCTAGCTAGGATTTCACGTCTGATAATATTTTTACATCATTCCCAATGAGTAAAATTTCATCGACATATAAAATGAGAAAAATCACCTTACCATCAATGATGTGCTTGTATGCAGAAGGTTCATCGATGTTCTACTCAAAGACTTGATCGTGATATCAAATCTTATCTTCCAAGATCGAGATGCCTGCATGGGTCCATAGATGGGCCTTTGCAGCTTCCAAACCTATTACTATTGAACTTGGGCTACGAACCCCTCTGGTTGTACCATATAGATATACTCATCAAGATTTTCATTCAAGAATGCAGTCTTAACATCCATTTGCCAAATCTTATCATCATAATATGCGGCAATTGAGAGAAGAGTACGAATGGATTCGATCATGGCTACTGGCAAGAAACTATCCTCATAGTCAACTCATTGTTTCTAAGTATAACACTTGGCCACTAGCCTAGCCTTGATGGTCTATACCTTCCCATCTGTTAGGGTAAATATGGACCCCTAGGGTCAGATGGGTGCCCCGCGTAGCGGAAGTGGGTCTAACCCGTTGATATCTAGCATGGGTGTATTTTTTAAAAATTTAATGAATACAATATTCCTTTTCAAGTGTTTAAGGAAAAACCAGAAATAAATCTGGGTCCGGAAAAATCTAATCGGGATAAAAATCGGAAAAAAAAATTTCAGATTCATGCAGCGCTGGCTGCATACAGCAGTAACGCTTCTCTCTCGGGAAAATTGGCCAAGCCAATTTTTTTTTAATCTTAAAACCTAAAACACTTTTAATATCTCACCCAAAATAATTTTAATTTCAAAACCAACCACAACGCATGTTATGCAATAAACATATATATATATATATATATGCATTTATTTGAATAAAAACAACCAAAAATAGAATCTCACAATGTAATGACTCATGAACAATTCTAGGTCACCCAAATGTGGTCAAATGATTCTAGAATGGTAGCCATAACTCTAAGCGTTAATCAAGTGTTCCAAACTCTAATTTTTATGTCTATGTCTATCATAAACATTATGACCTAATTACAAGCATATTGTGTTTATACTTCCAAAGCATCTTAACACAATTCATTAGCCTTATTTCAACTTTAAGTTGTATAATCATTCATCCAAAACATAATTCATCACTATATGTCTCACTAATGAAAACTCACTAATGAAGAAAATTGCTTAGGAGAAGATCAAACATTTCCTAGTAAGCTTGATATAATGATCCAATCTCCTTCTCTTTTGTTGAAATGGTTGGAGAAATTTCAAGGTTTGCAAACTTTTCTCCAAGATCCAATCTTGATTCCAATGCTAGCAAATTTCACTTCAAGATCCAATCTTGATTTCTCCTAAATGAAATGTTGTAGAGACATCACAAAGCTTCTCTAAATATGTAAGGATCAGGAATTCTGACTACTGATACACTTTGAGACGAGTGCCACATGATATAAATTGTGGTTGGAAATATATACCCTCGTGAGATGACTATCAGTAAATTTTTCGAGAATCCGATGACAGACGCTACGATGTACCACTACGGACACCCTATGGTATTTGGGCCGTAACTTTCTCATACAAACTCCGTTTTTTATGAATTTTATATCACCAGAAATCCGAGATCGAGATCTTCAACTTTCGTGTTGATCATTTTTCAAATTCGGATCAGAAGAGAGTAAAAAATGCAGATCAAAATTCGAATGAACAGTGAATTTTGGACTTAACTAGAAGAATCTCAAACCTTCTCCACTTTTCAACATTTTCCCCACCCTTCCAACTATCAAATAACCCCAACTATATAAAGAATACACTATTCATAAATCACAAAAAATGAAAGAAAGAAAGAAAGAAGCACAAGTTGGAGAGAAAGAAGAAGAAAGTAGAAAGAATAAGAGAGTAGAAGAAGCCAATGAGTGAAGCAATTACCAATCTTCAAGACCTAAGAAGATGATTGGGAACAATTAGGGACTTAGAGGAAGAAGGAAATCAAGAAAAATGAGGTAAATAATCTTGACCCAAATGTTAAGTTATGGAATTTTATGAGTTTGATGTAATGATAAGATTATTGGTGTACTAAGGATTGCATATTGGTAATTTATATGAAGAGAAATTGATGGTAGGACTAAGTGTTCATTTTGTGATTTTGAGCAAATCGTAAATTTAATGAAAGATAAGAACAATGAAATTAAAGAGTAGTTGAGGATGATTTTGATGATGTTATAGGATATGTATTGAGGATATTACATGTATGGATTGTTTTGGGGGAAAATGTTGAGCATAATGAGTTTGAATGGATAAAGATAAGACCAAATTCTGGCCTTACGTCGCGACGCGATGTGGGAATTTCCCAGATACGTTTCTGGTTTACTGCGTGTCGCAACGCACAAGGATCTTGTGTCGCGACGCGTAATAGAAAAATTTTAGCATGCCTCTGGACAATGCGCGTTGCGACGCACAATGCCTGTTTCGCGATGCGTGGTCAAAGAATTTTCCAAAAACCAATTTTTAAAAGGCCAGCTTTACCCTAGCATGTTAGAGACCACCCTTAGGGTCTCGTAACAGTTCACATACATACATTATATCTTATTATGAGTATGTTATACCAAGCGATGATATTACGTATTTGAATAGAGGAGTTTAGCCTAGTTCCGAAACTTATCTCGTGGTTTTTAGTCTAATCAAATTATCGCTCACAGACCATTACATGAGTTGTGATTTCTTTTGGCGAAACGGTATAGCTCCAGCAAGATTCCAACCAGTGAGTGGGCACTACTCTTTTAAGTCTTTTTTCATTTGGTATTTTTTTACAACAGACTTACTTTTATGCCTTGGGAGATAGATCATTTTTATTATAGTTATTACATAAAAGCTGATGATTTAAGTTATATTTAAGAAAGAAATGTTTTCAGAACATGTTTTATGTTTTTCGGGGCATGGGGGAAAAACTTGATACACTTTGGAATTAACGGACAGAGAACATGTGCACATGTAGAGGACTGGGGAGATGGTGATACGTAACGCCCTCAGATCCTCGTTCAGGGATAGGGGGACGGCGATACGTAACGCCCCTAGACCCTAGTTTCAGGGTCAGGTAGTAGCATAGATTAGCATTACCGGCTCTAGTTCAGTGGCTTGGGGGACATCGATACGTAACACCCCAAGACTACAAGTTTCAGGGAAAAACGTGGCATGCTTTGGGGGACGGTGATACGTAACGCCCCAAAGTCATGGTTTTGCACCCCTGGCTCTAGATAGGCGTATGGGGGGACGACGATATGTAGCGCCCTCAAACGTCAAGCTTTTCAGATACATACCAGTATTCATACATCAGATTTTCAAAAAAATAATTTTTAGAGATCAGATTTTAGAACCGGTTTTCAGAAAGCATATTTTAGAAAGATAAGTTTTACAAAATATATTTCAGACGAAGTTTTCAGAAAAGAGTTTTCATATAAAGATATTTCTGGAATTTTGGTTTTGTAACCAAATGTTTATATTAGTATTTCAGTTTTTTGTCCACTCACTTAGATAGTACAATGATCTAACCCCCCATTTCCAGTTCCCTTATTTTGCAGGTATTCTTGGAGAATGCGCTCGGGAAAATGGATACTGTTGCGATCACTAGGGTTTGTTGTCCACCAGTCCAAGTCAAAGAGTAAGAGTCCAGTTGGAGCCAGTCAGTGCCAGTTAGAAGTCATGTATAAGTCTTGAGTAATGTAATAGTCATTGTAAGAAAATTTACAGTCATAAATATTAAGTTTATATATTTTTATATTGATGAGTTTGGGCGTTGGCCCCAAGTTTAAGATTTTGATTAATAAAAGAGTATTATTATTGTTTTATAGTGGGAAAGTCAGAGGCTCATGGAATAGTATGGCATATTCCATGCCGATAACATCTCTCGGATTGGGGAAGTTACAAAGATGGTATCAGGGCATGGTCTAGAGAGTCAATGACTGCAGTGGGTAGAGTGTTAGGGGTTTTGTATACGCAATATGTCCGGGATACTCGTATACAAGGCACTGCCTCTCCAGTATCCGATCCTCGAGTATGTCCTCAAAGTTCCATAGACAGGTTAATAAGCTTTCCTAGATCATTCGAATAGCATTCCTTATGAGAATAATTATACTCTAGATCCAAGTTAAGAATCTTCTTGAAGTTATTCCAACCTATTACCAGAAGTAAAAACGAGGTATGAACCAGATAGTAAGAATTTAAGAAAAGTACCCAAGGGAATATGAAAAGAGTTATAAGAAATGAATGAGAGATGCGTAGAGGTTTAAGCAACTGAAGATGAAAAATGTAAGGGACAGACGATCTAAGTAATCAAAGATAGTAAAGAGATAGAGGTATCGAATGAGATAACATAGAAAACACCAGAACTTGGGATAGTGAAGAAGAAGAATATAGTAAGTCCGAATAAGAATTATATACCAAGTAGGCCTAAATAAAGTTCTTTTCCTCCAAAGTAACATTCCTTCCTCCTCAGAAAATTCTTCCAAGTTGATCCAATAACTCTCGAACACTTTGTATAGATAACGAGCTCCTCAAATGATTAAGGATAACCATAAGGCAAAATAAGTAAGAAATCAGGAATAATCGTAGAGGCTTCTAATAGATGTGAGATGCCATAAAAACGCAGACATTCTAGATTCCCCAAAACCCAGGCCCGCAGGCAAATAAGAAGAATGACGTCAGGAAAATGATTAGTTGCCCAAACCAAGGAATCTATTAGATAAGGCCTCGATTTACCCAAGTCCTTACCCCTCCGCGATGTTAACTAATGAAGCTGTCCTAATGGAATCTAGCTAATATCTACCTTACATGAGAAACAGACTCCACCAGGACACAAAGTACCAGAACGAGGATATTGAAACTCATCGAAATATACTATACTTGCCTTAGTCCCTACCAGCATAGGTATAGGTGATCGTAAGGAGCCGAGGAGAGTTCATCTTAAGAAATGGAAAGACCTCAGAAGGTAGGTTACCGAGAAAAAGGTTAAGGAAGTTTTCAAGGATATAAGAAGAGAACCTAGTATAGCTTAAAGATCAAGGCAAGTTAGTGCGAGGTTTGTAAGACTAGCAGAAGTCCACAAGATAGACCAAATACAGTAGAACCTTCGAATCAGCCTAAGTCAGTAGAATCCATGAAGTATACAAGAGTAGACCCGAGAGGATGGAGATTTAGGAAGTAACCGGAAGTATCAGTCACCACTAGCATTAGTAGTACAACTAAGAACCAAAAGTCAAGATATGGAAGTTATAAAGAAGGAAGCAAAAGGTAAAAAAGAAATTCGGTACATTCAGGTACACAGTTAACAAAGTGAGAAGATAGTAGCGTAGAAAAATTGATAGTAGTTCTGGGACCCCAAGACAAGGAGTAGTTGATCAGGCTCATGTAAAACGAATGATGACCCTTCCTTCCAGAAACCTTGATTCTAGTAAAGCATGCAAACACCTAACCAGATCATCACCGAGCTTAGGTGTAAAATAGCAATGCATGTCTATAGATCCTTATGGATTGTATGTGCTCACCTCTCAACTTAGAGCCCAGTAAAGAAAAGAACCAGTAAAGTGGAGCAATGGATAGATTAGACGAATCGTGAGGTGGCTAGACAGCCAAATCGTTAAGTCCAATGAAACATAGACAAGCAGCATGAGCTAGAATAATTTGAAGCTGCAATAAGTTGAATTAAGAAGCCCTTAAAGAAGTAAAGACTTGGAAGAATGAAGAAATCGGGGAGAATGACTCTTAGGATTAAAGTGAATAACTTATAAAGAGGCTCGTAGTAGTGAGAAGGAAAGACTAGATAAAGAATAGTACCTGAACCAAAGACTTAATATGGGAAGCCTTAAGCAATCAAAGATGATGGAGTTTCCAGGGGAATAAAGATTATAAGGAGTTCAAGGAACTAAGATGAGTAGAAAGTCAAGTAATAGTGCGAAGCTTAGTAAGAAAGAATAATAGACAAAGTATAGTAGAAGTTTGACACAGCATGAACCTTAAGGAGGTTTACAATAAAGGGTGATATCATCGGTAGTTAGAAAACAAACTGTTAGTAGAGTTGAAACATGAAAGAAACCTTTTATAACAGAGCAAGTCCCCTAGGGAAGATAGAAAATAGAGTATTGCAGTATTCAGAGAAAGAAAATTAGCGACTATAGAGAGATAAGCAACAGAAACTAACAGGAATGAGTAAAGAGACAGTACGAGGAAGTTGTTAGGGAGCATGGCTCTAGAAGGATTTTGCAGGGGATGTGGAGTGATTGATTGCTAAAAATGATCAGGAGTTAGGTTGAAGAAGGCAAGCCAAACAAGTTTTAGCAGTAGTACCCTAGTGTAGGAAAGGACACTAGACATGTATACATGAGAGTCCCAGACGAAGGATATGTGTCACCGAATCACCGTAACAGAAAGGCCTCAAGATAAGTTCCCACCCTCCCTACCCTCGTTAACCAATAAAAATGAAGATGGACTTGAAGTTTGTCTCAAGATATCCTTAGAAACGAGACAATGCATGGTGAAAGGAGACAGAAACATAAAGCCTTTAGATACAATACTAGAACAAAATAGAAAATGAAGTAGCTTTAAGCGAGAGATCTAGAAGAGAAGTTATTAGATAAGGCAAGGAAAAGAGAAGGTACTAGTTAAGTAGTGACAAGGATATAAAGAAACATTGTTTAACATGACTTGGAACATGTGAAAGGTGACATCCCTCGGATAAGGGGACAGAGATGTAGATCATAGAAGTTTTAGGTACAGAACAGAACATGATAGTAGACAAAAACAAACAGAAGGCTTGGTAATGAAATGATTAAAGTGCAATAACAGTAAAAGAAAATACTAAGTAAGTATTGAAAAAAGTGTAGTATAGTACAAAACCAAGAAAATAAGCTTACTACAATAAGGTAAATCATAGAGAGAGAGTAATCTAGCATGTAACCAGGCTGGAGAACGAGTTGGTGTGAAATAACAACAATCAGATTTATAGTAACAATAGAAGTAAAGTACAAAAGAAAATATAAACTTTAGCTAGAACCAAATCGCTAACGTCGATGTGAATAGTAGGGAATACGGTTTAAGTACCAAGGTGCACCCACTTAAGCTTGAATCTTTAGCCAATTGAGAGGGACCACTAGGAAACTACCCAAAAGCAACATTTTGAGTACAAGTGGCATCGATAAACAATATCAGTAAGTTAGAAAACCCTAAGCCCATAGATAAGCAGAAATATTAGAAATTTGAGGAAAGAAGCTCATAAGCGATTTAAGCTTGGTAATGAGAATACAAAAAGTTAAGTAGATAAGATATGAGAAAGAATGTTAAGATCAAGTTAAACAAGTGCAGCTAGAGGAAAACCCAATACCAGCATTGTTAATAATAACAAGGATTATTCTGGTAAATTTATCAAATCCGAAAAAGGGAGTATATGGACCCAACTGCAGAGATATCGATATTATTTTTAATGAGAATTAAAAGAACCAGTCAATAAGAACCCAATCAAGTCAAATGATTGTTGAAGCATAACTGCAGAACTAGAGAAAGAGATTTCCTGGAAATAAAGAATATTGAGCACAACTGGAGGTCCAGATATGAGATAGTTAAGAATACTTAGTGAAGATCTTAATGAAACAAGAACAAGAGAATACCTTTTAGTAAATAGTTTAAAAATTATTCAGATCAAAATGCAGATCAAAATTCGGATGAACAATGAATTTTGGACTTAACTAGAAGAATCTCAAACCTTTTCCACTTTTCCACATTTTCCCCACCCTTCCAAATATCAAATAACCCCCACTATATAAAGAAGACACTATTCACAAATTATAAAAAATGAAAGAAAGAAAGAAATAAGCACATGTTGGAGAGAAAGAAGAAGAAATTAGAAAGAAGAAGAAAGAAGAAGAAGCCAATGAGTGAAGCATTACCAATCTTCAAGAGCTAAGAAGATGATTGGAAACAATTGGGGACTTAAAGGATGAAGGAAATCAAGAAAAATGAGGTAAAGAATCTTGACCGAAATGTTAAGTTATGGAATTTTACGAGTTTGATGTTATAATAAAATTATTGGTGTAATAAGGATTGCATATTGTTAATTTATATGAAGAGAAATTGATGGTAGGACTAAGTGTTCATTTTGTGATTTTGAGTAAATCTTAAAGATTTAATGAAACATAAGAACAATGAAATTAATGAGTAGTTGAGGATGATTTTGATGATGTTATAGGATATGTATTGAGGATATTACTTGTGTGGATTGTTTAGGGGAAAGTGTTGAGCAAAATGAGTTTGAAAGGACGAAGATAAGACCAAATTATGGCCTTGTGTGGCGACGTAACTAGGAATTTCCCAGATATGTTTATGGTTTACTGCACGTCACGATGCGCAAGGATCTTGCATCGCGACGCGTAATAGAAAAAATTGAGCATGCCTTTAGACAACGCGCGTCGCGACGCACAATGCATGCATTGCGATGTGCAATGCCTGCGTCGCCATGAGTGGCCAAAGAATTTCCAAAAACCAATTTTTATAAGACCAGCTTCACCCGAGCATGTTAGAGACCACCCTTAGGGTCTCGTAATAGTTTACATACATACATTATATCTTATTATTATTATGTTGTACCAAGGTGATTGACCGGCGTAAACACACACGTATAACGCAAGCGTACGTATCGTTCAAGTAGTATAAAAAATATCGATCCCACGAGGACTTAATACCTAAGCTATTAATTTTATGAGGTCAAATGATTACTAATATCTAACAGGTTGTTTGATTGATTTGAAATGATGACGATTCTAAATTTAAAGACAAATAATTAAAATTGTACGAAAGTGAGTTTTAAGAAAATTCAATATTAAAAACTATCTAGGGTTGTGAATCTTTTCAATATTATTTAAAGATGAAGTGGTTGTCCTATAGTTGGGTAATATATTGATTTATTAACCTAGAACACTAAATTAAGTGAAAGCCTCTTCCGATGGTCATTTACAAATACCTAGTATAATCCAATTGATTCATATGTCTATGTCAACCAAATTACCTAGATTCATTAAGATTAAGTTCCAATTAAGGCTACCCCCGCCCGACAGGTATATTCCCATCCTGTAAGGAAATCTATTAAAAGAGTTATATATCCTCAAGGAAGATCGTGGGCTATTGAGTCTAAGGTCTTAAACTTAAAATCCCTATGTCTAGTTCATTTTAAGTTTACCTAATCAATTTTATTAATGGCCAGTTAATAAAAAGCATTAAGATTAAGACTCAATAAATAAATCTTTATATTACCCAAACTATAATCTAACTCTTATAAACCAGTGATATTGAAATTCATCACAACCCTAGATAACTAACTTAGTTATGACACATGGCTAGGGCTAGTAAAAACTTAAAAGTAAAAGCCATAAAGTAAAAATGCGAAATAGTAAATGCGGTAAAGTAAATACTGAAAAGTAAATAAAAATAAAATGCTAAGGTAAAAGGAATTACTTTTACTATTTACTATTTTAGATATCTCCCATAAAATAATATATAAACTTGTGATAATATTACCAACCAGCCATATAGGCGGTAACCTGATTAATTCAAATTAAGTCCGACCAGCCATAAAGGCTGTATGATTTGTCCATGAACCTGCCAGATAGGCGGTAAGAAAATTTAATTATCAACCAGCCATAAAGGCGGTATCCTGGATTAGTCAGGTTTAAACCAATTTAAATTTAATAGCCAACCGACCAATATGGCGGTATCCGTATTTAAGTCAAATTTTAAATAGTAAATATATTATATTTAAGGGAGATTAATCTAAATAGTAACAGTAAAAAGAATTACCTTTCACCTTAGCAAGGAGAAGTTACCTCATCACGGTTGAATAGTAAAACTGAAACAGTAAAAACAAGATAAATTACTATTACTATTACTATTACAGAAAGTAATTACTATTACAAAATGTAATTAATTACAAAACTTAAATTAAAAGAGATTAGAGAGAGAAACTCCCGATTTTACATCAAAGAAAATGAGAGAGAATGTGCAACTAAAACTGAAATGGCGGCCTCATTTTATAGGCAAATTTTGGTCCAGCGTCGCGACGCCCAAAATTCACTAGCGTCGCGACGCTGGCAACAGTCCAAACGGAGTCCACGCGGGTTGACCACGCGTCTGTCGGCAGCAATAATTGAGACACGTGTCATGCTCTGGGTGGCTGGCAATGCGGTCCAATGAAATCCTGCCACGTGTCAGCTTGTGATTGGGTGGAAATTCGGTCCAATAGAATGGTGACACGTGGCGTGCTCTGGTTCATCGATTATTCGGTCCAATAAGAAGAGGACACGTGGCACGCGCTTAGGTTGGTCGAATAAGATGTTGACACGTGGCATGCGGCGCACGTTAGCAAGATCCAGCGCACGTTAGCAAGTTCCGGCGCACGTTAGCAAGTCCAACCTATCAGATTTTGACACGTGGCTGACGGCGCATGTTAGCACATTCGGCGCATCCTGGGCGTCGCGCCGCGCAAGGCTTCAGCGTCGCGACGCTGAAAAGACGAAAATATCCCTGATGACGCATTTTTGTCCGTTTTTGCCCCAAATTGCCTCAAGTGCTTTCCAAACTTTATTTATCTGAAAAATAACAACAAAACACATCAAAACGTTCATAAAACTCGAGAAACAATACAAAACATTAGGCTAAATGAGTGGGAAATAGTGATATGAATACCACTCATCAGTGATCGACTTTGGCCAAAACTTTAAGAATCGTGACTTTACTCACATGGATACCTCCCCATTTTGATACACATACTGGCCGACGAATCCTATCTTGCTTCGCACTTGATTAATGAGTGCATCGGTCCACACCCAACGAACATCTAGAGGCCAGACCATGAAGGGTTTCTGACGTACATGGCAACAAAGTGTGGAGGATCTCACACAAAATCAATGCTATCTTATAGTCAAAGGATTACATATGCTACTCAACTTGAGGAGATTCTTATTGACAGTGGTGTGTACTTCCAACTATTAGGAATCACCTATGAGTCATTCAGTATTCGGTCCAACCAATACCCACACGTCTATACGAGTTTCCAAATCTCATGATACATCGGGTTAAACCATTGGAACTCCAATTCTAATATACGACATGTGCTAGTCTTCTAGGTTATAAGAATTTGACCTTATTCCAAAACCAATGACTAGGAATATATATACTTTAAGAATAATTTACAATAGTAATATTTATCTCAATGTCGGACCACCTAGTGTCCAGTATTTCTACAAGACTATTCTAAGATCTATGTCATTCTTAGAATATCTATACAACAATCTAATATGCATAATGACAATACCATTAATAAAGTATGAAATGAAAATATAGTTATTTTGTTAATAAAATGTATAATTCGGATTGGCACTCCAGCACCAACTCCAACACCATCTACTCATCTCTTTATCTTATATATCCATTTACAACCTATGAGTTTTACCCCCATCAAGTTGGTCTAAAAGTTCCTAAACTGAGTTGGAGTACATAGACTCCATCTCGAGGTTCATGGCTTTAAGTCATTCCTCTTTATCAGAATCATCCATTGCACTACGATAGGTCAATGGATCATCTACACCATCGCTGGAAGCGGCAACTTGTGCCTCTCCAACTCCTCGATAGCAAACAGGCTGTCGTACAACCCTCCCACTACGTCTAGGTGGCAGATCATTCTGACAAACTTACATCTGATGCTCATATGTCAAGGTGTTATGTTTTTATCCACTATTATTGAAGATGGTGTGCTACTCGAACCAGCAAGTAACTCATTGAGTAACACTTTACTTTGAGGTATGAACTCCATAATATAATCTTCCTCAAGAAATGTAGCGTTTATCGATACAAACACTTTATTATCTTCCAGACTATAAAAGAACCTACCTTAGTCTCCATAGGATAGCCTATAAATAGACACTTGAAAACGTGGCTCCAACTTTACAGTCTTATTCTTCAGCAAGTCCTTACAGGAGTCAAGTAGCTGGAAAGAAGAACAAATGTGGTTAGTGGCTCTAGAATCAACAATTCATGCGGATTTATGAAATTTAAAAAGGTTAAATTTGATTTTATGAAATTTAAATGGGTTAAATTGGAATTTGTTATGCATGAAAATAAATTAATTGGATTAATTATTTTAAAGGTTTAAAAATAGAAAATTTGAATTTAATATATATGGGCTTAAAAAAAATATTATATTTTCCTTTGGGATATCAGATAGAAACTCGGACGTAAATTCAATAGTTGATTCCAAATGGATGGTAATTGTTGGACAAAATGACCCATAGCGTCACTATTTGCACAGATCATTGTGTTGTTGTAGCAAATTAACTATGTAACTAGGAAATTGCACTCTCGTCATTTGTGATTAGATCACCATAGATATATAAATGAAGAGAGGTCCCTATGATTAGTTCCTGGATTGAGATGATATGAGACAGTATCAGTCCACGAATGATTAATCATTAAATATCCCTAGCCGTAGTATTATCGAGACTGGACATCGATAATGCGGAATAGGCTAGTATTGCACTTGTGCGCGTTGTGAGGGCACAACGGCATAGTTCTCATATATATAAGTATTGGATACTTGTGCAAGTGCGATAGGAGGTCGTGTTTCACCGATGGTACGGGAAACAGCTTCGCTCTGGATAGACCCTTCGGAATCCCATTGGTATTATGACTAGGTGTCTATGGGAGGCCGAAATCAAGGTAGGTGTGTATAGTCTTAACCTGAGACTTACATCGCTAATACTTACGACAATCGGTAAACTTTGGTTTTGGTGGTGGGGGATCTTAACTGGTTCTGTGTTCACCTCTTCTGGGTTTATCAGGAATCGTAGTGTATTGGATGTTATGTCAAGACGGAAGTGTCACTCCAGTCATAATGGAGATGATGTCACGCAGGATACGGTATTAGTGCTCTTTTAGTGATGCGCATCCAATCGTGATATTATGACCAGGTCATGAATATCCGATTATAGAGACTAGTTACCAGACATCCGATATGTGTTTCGGACGGGGCAGACACTTATCCAGCCCCAGCCCTAGCACGTGATTATCCGATACTGGGCCGATATGCACAATACAATTGTATACTACGCTTGATACAGATCTAGATATTCTTTGATGAATATGTCCGGAGAACTTGGGAAGACTTGGTGCTTTGCTAGGAGTCGACCTTGTCTCGTAAATCGGTAGAACGTAGTACTTGGTACGTACGTGATTCGGATACTCCGACGACCGTATTTACTGCCAGATTATCCGGGGATCTCATGGGTCGCTTCCCGATAATCCACCGATGACGCACAACTCGCACTCTTGAATAATCTGGGATTATAATAGAAGAGAGAGAAAATTAATCTAGGATTAATAACGGAGATATTTTATCCGGGATAAAATGTCGTCTAAAGAGAGAGAACGATTAATTTGGAATTAATCGATGAATTAATATATTCGATATATTAAACGAAATTAGATTTCGACGCGGAATTAAAATTAGATTTTAATTCGGGCAAACGAGTTAATTCAGAATTAATTCGTTAGCGACGTAAATAATAATTTCGCCAGGCGCAATTATTTATTTAAATTCGATTGAATTAACGTCGCGACGTAAGCTCGGTATTTCGGAAATATCGAACCCGAACGCGTGAGTGCACGTGGGCCCACTTTCATTTGGAAACGTGTGGGGCCCACATGACACATGTCATTCTAATGCATTGCATGTAGATAGTGTACAATACACTCAATGTTATTGCATGTAGATAGTGTACAATGCACTCAATGTTATTGCATGGAAATTGAGTGTTTGACACTCTAAGCCATTGCATGTGTTGTGTCATAAATTTATTATTAATTTAATAAATTATGGCATAAATATAAATTGATTTTTGGTAAATCATTTTAAAAAAAAATATAACACAACTTCTTCTCTCTCAAAAATGCTCTCTTCTCTCACGCCCAAGGGGCCAAAATGTTCACTGTTTTTTCATCACAAAACCGTGAACTAAAGGGAAGCAAGAGTGGTTTCTCATGGTGAGAAATCAAGTGCTAGCACACTTACAAGTCTTGCGAAGGTGGTAGGGAGGTTCGACCATGAGACGGGATCCATCCGACGAAGCTAGGAGCTCCGTTTTCTCACTCAATTTTCTGTTTTTGTAGGCAGTGGACTGCATGCAGTAAGCTCACATGGCAGTGCGTTTTTGGGTTCATTTGTCTTCATATCGACATAACCGATCAATGTGAGTATTCCGCTACCTCCGTTGGTGTGTTCACACATTATTTCATGTCTTGATTTGATCTTGGGACCTTATAGAAAACCAACAGTAATATGGTCTGCACTTGGGATACAATTCCACGTACCGTTGTAATTTATGAGACGCTTATGTTAATTAAATAGTTTAATTAAAAGTTTATCCTTAATATGAATTTCAAGTTTTAAACTAGTTAGTGAGCTTAAATTTTAGAAGTTAAAATTATTTTGGTCACTAAAGTACACTTAGTGAAATTAGTTTAATTAAGTGAAATATTATTTTAGACTAATAAGAATTAGTGGATAAAATTATAAGATTTAAAATTGGATATGTCACTAATTTTGTTCTAGTGTAAATAGAGTTATGTTTTAGCCGCACATGAACTTGTAGACACTAATAGATTAAAATATTAGATATTTTAAGTATAAACCTTTAATTTTAAAATAGTGAGTGGGAGAGGGATATATGAAAATATATAATGCGATCTCTATTGTTAGTCTGAAAATGTGAAATTAAAAAAGAGTCTCGAGATGGCTTTGTTTTCGCCCCCTTACGGATGATGTCCATTTTGGGTCAATATCAAGTTTGGATTCTGAAATGATAAGAACTCTAGATGTATCTAGTGAACTGACCTACTCTACGACAGCACTTCACTAGTTAAGTCCAAGGGTTCCGAAATAACAGATTACACTAAAAAAGGAATGATTAAACGTTAATCAAAATTCATTGATCGAATAAAATTGTGGTTAATTAATATAAGAATAAGATTTATTACCACATATATTAATCAATTGAGATTGTCTCGATCTTTCATGTAAATACTTGACCTACCCTACGGCGGTACTTATTTGTGGAATGATAGATTTTCATGGCACAATAATCATTTTAGGTTTCTGATTCATTATACAAGGTACATGCATCGTATTTAATTTTATGCCTAATTATTTTTTGGTGATTTTAATATGCGATGAATGAATTTTAAAATGCATGCTTGTTTTATTTTTCAGCAAAATCATTTCAATCATCTCAAACGATAAATTAACGAAAGAAAATTATGTAAAATGGAAAAGTAACATGAACTCCATTTTGGTCTGTGAAGGCATTAAGTTTGTCATGATGGAAGAATGTCCTCAATAGTCAGCTAGAAATTCTGGTCAAGCAGTGCGCGATGCCAATCAAAAATAGGTCATGACCAATGAAAAAGCCCACTGCTACTTGTTAGTATGATTGTATGAGGTTCTTGCTGGAAAGCATGAGCCAATGGCTACAACATCTTTGATGATGGAGTCATTAAATGGCATGTTCGGGCATCATTCAGAGCGGTAATCTCATGAGGCTATGGTCTCAGCGATGACCGTAATGATGAAGGAATGGACATTTTTCCGAGTGCACGTCTTGAGGATGATGACATCTGTCACATAGTAAAAACTCATGAAGTTCGTATTGACGGTGTAGCCAGGTGACCATGATCATTGAAACCTTTCCGAAGAGTTTCTTGCAGTTTAAAAGCAACTATATTATGAATAAGTTGACTTTTACTTTGACTCAACTACTTGATGATCTCACTTATTATAAGTCAATGTTGGGGATTCTCGTAAGCCCAGTGGAGAGGCAAATGTTGCCGAATCTTCCAAGTTTGCAAAGAATAAGAAGAAATACACTGAGAAAACTAAGGCAAAGCTCATGAAGAAGAAATGAGAAACTCCAAGGATGCCAAGCTCAAAGGAAAGTGTTTCAATTGAAACAATGATAGGCATTGGAAAAGGAATTGTCTAAAATACCTTACAGAGCTGAAGAAGAAAATGACCACAGGTAAATATGATTTACTTATAATTGAGTCTTTATTAGTGGAAGATGATAAATCTGCATGGATTGTTGATTCTAGAGTCACTAACTACGTTTGTTCTTCTTTGCAGCTACTTGACTCATGGAGGAACCTTACGGAAGGTGATTATACCATGAGGGTCGGGACATGGGATGCCATTTCAGCTAGAGTGGTGAGAGTTTTCAGTTTAAATTTTTTAAATAATTATTATTTAAATTTGAACAATGCGCTATTTATTCCTGGGTTTCCCCAGGAATTTGATCTCAGTTTCAAAACTTTTGGATAATTGTGTTTCAATTTCATTTAATAATAATTCAATTATTATTGCTAGAAATGGATTAACTATATATACAGGAAACTCGGAAAATAAAATATATGTGTTAAGATCGTTAACACATAGTTCACTGCTCAATACTGAAATGTTTAAGATTGAAAACCCTAAAATAAAACGGCAAAAGATTTCTCACGATGACACATATATGTATGGCATCTTAGGCTTGGTCATAATAGTCTTGACTGAATAGATATGCTGATAAAGAATGGAGTTTTCAACCATTTAAGGCTTTTTACTTTTTCAATTTGCGAATTTTATCTAGAAGGAAAATGACCAAGAGACCTCTTATTTAAAAAGGTATAAGAGCCAGTGAACCATTTGAGTTAGTACATTTAGACATTTTCGGACCGATGAATGTAAGAGCTCAAGGTGGTTATGAATACTTCGTCACTTTTATTGATGATTATTCAAGATATGGGTATATTTACCTAATGCACCACCAGTCTGATACATTTGAATAGTTCAAAGAGTATCGTGCTGAGGTTAAGAACCAATTGGGTAAGAAGATCAAAACTCTACGATCAGATTGTGGAGGAGAATACCTTGATTGTGATTTCGAGGAATTCTTGTTTCAGCATGGGATAGTATCCCAACTCACAGCACCTGGAAAACCACAGCAGAATGGTGTTGTATAGTAGAGAAATCGGACTCGGCTAGACATCATGAGATATATGTTTAGTTATAGTTCACTACCTAGTTCATTCTGAGGATATTCATTCCAAACAGCAATGTATATCTTTAATGTAGTTTCATCAAAGTTTGTTCCTAAGACTCCCTTAGAGTTAAGCTAGTTTAAGATATGTCTGCATATGGGGGTGTCCATCACATGTCTGTGAATCTTGTCTAGAAAATTGACCAAGAGACCGTTTACTGGAAAATGTATAAGAGCCAGTGAACCACTTAAGTTAGTATGTTCGTATAATTGCAGATTGATGAATGTAAATGCTCGAGGTGATTATGAATACTTCATTACTTTTATTGATGATTATTCAAGATATGGGTATGTTTACCTAATACAACACAAGTCTGATACCTTTGAAAAGTTCAAAATTATTGTATTGAGGTTGAGAACTAATTAGGTAAGACAATCAAAATTCTATGATCGGATCATGGATGTGAATGCATTTATAGTGATTTCGAGGAATTCTTTATTGGACATGGGATAGTATCCAAACTCTCAGCACCTAGAACACCATAGTAGAATGGCATTGCAAAGATGAGAAATCGGACCTGACTGGACATGTTGAGATCTATGTTTAGTTACAGTTCACTGCCTAGTTCATTCTGGGGATATGCATTGCAAACAACAATGTATATCCTTAAAATAGTTCTTTCAAGATGGAGTCGATATACTCCAACTCAGTGTGGGAGCTTGTAGAGCAACTTGATGGGGTAAAACACAAAGGTTTCAAGTGGATCTACAAGATAAAATGAGGAGCAGATGGGAATGTACAGACTTTCAAGGCTAGTCTAGTGGCCAAGGTTATACCCAGAAAGAGGGAGTCGATTATAAGGAGACTTTATTGCTAGTAGCCATATTCAAATCCATATGCACTCTTCTCTCCATTGATGTATATTATGACTATGATATTTGTAAAATAGACTTCAAGACTGCATTCTTGAATGACAATCTTGATGAGTGTATCTATATGGTACAACTAGAGGGGTTCGTAGCCTAAGGTCAAGAGAAAAAGGTTTTCAAGCTGCAAAAGTCCATCTATGGAGTCAAGCAGGCATCCGAATCTTGAAACATAAGATTTGATACAACGATCAAGTCTTATAATTTTGAGCAGAACATCAATGAGCCTTGTGTATACAAGCTTGTTATTAATAGTAAGGTGTTTTTTCTCATTTTATACGTCGATGACATTTTACACATTGGGAAAGATGTAAATATATTATCGGACGTGAAATCCTGGTTAGTTAACCAATTTCAAATGAAAGATTCGTGAGAGGCCAATTATGTACTTGAGATCCAGATTCTTTGAGATCGCAAAAAACGATTGTTAGCTATGTCTCGGGCATTATATATTGACAAGATTCTTATGCGATTTGGGATACAGAATTCTAAGAAATGCAATTTACTTTCCGATTTTGAATATATTTGTCAAATGAACATTCTCCTAAGACACCTCAAGGAGTTGAAGAAATGAGACATATCACATATGCCTCAGCAGTTGGTAGTCTTATTGCTAGTAGCCATATTCAAATCCATCGGCACTCTTCTCTCCATTGATGTATATTATGACTATGATATTTGTAAAATAGACTTCAAGACTGCATTCTTGAATGTCAATCTTGATTAGTGTATCTATATGGTACAACTAGAGGGGTTCGTAGCCTAAGGTCAATAGAAAAAGGTTTTCAAGCTGCAAAAGTCCATCTATGGACTCAAGCAGGCATCTGAATCTTGAAACATAAGATTTGATACCACGATCAAGTCTTATAATTTTGAGCAGAACATCAATGAGCCTTGTGTATACAAGTGTGTTATTAATAGTAAGGTGATTTTTCTAATTTTATACGTCGATGACATTTTACACATTGGGAATGATGTAAAGATATTATCGGACGTGAAATCCTGGTTAGCTAACCAATTTCAAATGAAAGATTTGGGAGAGGCCAATTACGTACTTGGGATCCATATTCTTTGAGATCGCAAAAGACAATTGTTAGCTATGTTGATGAATGGTAAATCTATCACTATTTCCCACTCATTTAACCTAATATTTTGTATAGTTTCTTAAGTTTTGTGAATATTTTGATGTGTTTTGTGTTATTTTGTAGATAAATAAAGTTTCAGGACATTATGGAGGTAATTTGGGCCAAAACAGTGAAAATTAGACGAAAAAGGCATTTTGGTAAATTCTCGCGTCGCGATGCCAAGACCTTTAGAGTCGCGATGCCTAACGTGCGCCGAACAGTGCTAACGTGCGACGGGTTCCCAAATCAGAATCTGAGAAAAGTTTGACTTTGCTAACGTGCACTGTACCACGTGTCACCACGTCACCGCCACGTCACCGCCACTTCAGCATCAATCATTGAGTATCTAATCCTTATCTGACACGTGGCGGATAAGTATCTCATCGACCAATCAGAAGCCGCCACGTGTCACAATAATTGAAGCCCAACCACCTCGCCACGTGTCACCTTATCAGCTTATCGAGAATCTGCAAACCGACGAACCAGAGCGTGCCACGTTGACAGAACATGGCGTAGCGACGCCAAGACCTTCAGCGTCGTGAAATTTCAGTTTCAGCTCGAAATTTCAGTTTCAGCTGCACCACTCTCTCTCATCTCTTTGATGTAAAGAGAGAGTTTCTCTCTCTACTTTCTTTTAATTTTTAGTTTTTTTTTTGTTTTGTAATTAATTTTAATTACGTTTTGTAATAATAGTAATTTAATTTTTACTTTTTACTTTTTACAGTTTTTACTATTTACCATGAGGAGGTAACTTCCCCAGCTAGGGTGAAAGGTAATATATTATTTAAAAATAATATATTCACTATTTAAAATATTGACTTAAAAAGGATACCGCCAGATTGGTTGGTTGGTAATTCAATTTTAATCTGGTTTAAACCTGACTAATAAAGGATACCGCCAGATTGGTCGGTTGGTAATTAAATTTTGGTTCCGCCTTTATGGCTGGTTGGACTTAATTTGACTTAATCAGGTTACCGCCTATATGGCTGGTTGGTAAAATAATCACAAGTTTATATATTATTTTATGGGAGATATCTAAATTAGTAGTAGTAAAAGTAATTCCTTTTACCTTAGCATTTTCTTTTATTGTAATTTTCTTTTCAGTATTTACTTTACCGCATTTTTACTTTATGTTTTTTATTTTCAAGTTTTTACTAGTCCTAGTTATGTGTGGTAACTAAATTAGTTATCTGGGGTTGTGATGACTTTTAATATCACCAGTTTATAAGGGGTTAGATTATAGTTTGGGTATTATAAAGATTTATTTATTGAGTCTTCATCTTAATGCTTTTTCATTAACTGGCCATTTATAAAATTGATCTAGTAAATCTAAAATGAACTAGACATAGGGATTTTAGGTTTCAGCCTTAGACTCAATAGCCCACGATCTTCCTTGAGGATAGATAACCCTTTAATAGATTTCCTTACAGGATAGGAATATACCTGTCGGGCGGGGGTAGCCATAATTGGAACTTAAACTTAATAAATCCAGATAATTTGGTTGACATAGACATATGGTTCAATTGGGTTAAACTGGGTATTTGTGTCTGACCATCGACAGAGGCTTACACATAATTTAGTGTTCCAGGTTAATAAATCAATATATTACCCAACTTTAAGATAACCACTTCATCTTTAAAATGATATTTGAATAAATCACAACCTTATATAGTTTTTAATATTGAATTTCTTAAAACCTACTTTCGAACAAATTTTATTTACTTGTTTTTAAATTTAGAATCGTCACCATTTCAAATCAATCAAACAACCTGTTAGATACTAGTAATCATTTGACCTCATAAAATTAATAGATTAGATATTAAGTCCTCGTGGGATCGATATTTTTATACTACTTGAACGATACGTGCGCTTGCGTTATACGTGTGTGTTTACGGTCAAGTTTTTGGCGCCGTTGCCGGGGACTTATTTATCTTTCACTATTAGTTTTAAGGTTAGATACGTTACTTGCATTTAATTTCTTTTTACTTATTGTTGTTGTTTTCTTGTGTTTCAGGTTCTCAGAAATTTCATGAGACAAACCAGAAGCTTTGAACTTCGACCGCTTGACCCGGAAATTGAAAGAACCATCAGACAGTTGAGAAGGGAAAGGCGAGAAGGCCAAGAAGCTTTAGTCAACATGGAACCTGAACATTTGAACGTTGCACCACCAATTCCCATTCGAGACAGAACCATTCCGGTGGTTGACAGACTCATTTCTTGCATTGTACTTCCTCCATTACCAGAAAATGCGGGTGACATCAAAACATGCATTCAGATGATTCAGCAGTCAGTGCAAGTTCGGGGGGAATGCAACTGAAGATCCTAATTCCCACATCAGCAACTTCCTGGAAGTTTGCGGCACTTTTAATTACAACCGAGAAGCTGAAGAAGCAATGAGACTGCGTGTTTTTCCATACTCCTTGAAGGACAGAGCTAAAGCTTGGCTACATTCACTACCAGCAGGTTCCATCACAACTTGGAACACTTTAGCCACCAAATTTCTTGCAAAGTACTTTCCACCAGCCAGAACCGGAAAACTGAGGAATGACATCACATCCTTTGTACAACAAGATTCAGAATCCCTATGCGAAGCTTGGGAAAGATTCAAAGATTTACTCCGGAAATGTCCTCATCATGAAATTCCAAAATGGCTTCAAGTCCAAACATTCTATAATGGACTTTCTGGAATAATGAGAACCACAATCGATGCTGCTGCTGGAGGAGCTTTAATGGAAAAAGGAAAAGATCAAGCCTGGGACCTAATCGAAGAAATGGCCAACAACAATTCCTTGTGGACAACAGAAAGGAGCATGATCCAAAGAATTGCAGGAATTTATGAAAGTGGAGCCAATACAGCAGTCAACGCCAAGCTAGATCAGATATGCAAATTCATGGAGACTCTTACCACTGGATCCACAAGTTCTCCATATGGAGGAACACCATACTACTTGAACGATACGTGCACTTGCGTTATACGTGTGTGTTTACACCGGTCATATGTCTCATGCATTATATATTGACAAGATTCTTATGCGATTTGGGATACAGAATTCTAAGAAATGCAATTTACTTTCTGATTTTGAATTCATTTGTCAAAGGAACATTCTCCTAAGACACATCAAGGAGTTGAAGAAATGAGACATATCACATTTGCCTCAGCAGTGGTAGTCTTATTGCTAGTAGCCATATTCAAATCCATCTGCACTCTTCTCTCCATTGATGTATATTATGACTGATATTTGTAAAATAGACTTCAAGACTGCATTCTTGAATGGCAATCTTGATGAGTGTATCCATATGGCACAACTAGAGGGGTTCGTAGCCTAAGGTCAAGAGAAAAAGGTTTTCAAGCTACAAAAGTCCATCTATGGACTCAAGCAGGCATCTGAATCTTGAAACATAAGATTTGATACCACGATCAATTCTTATAATTTTGAACAGAACATCAATGAGCCTTGTGTATACAAGCGTGTTATTAATAGTAAGGTGATTTTTCTAATTTTATACGTCGATGACAATTTACACATTGGGAATGATGTAAAGATATTATCGGACGTGAAATCCTGGTTAGCTAACCAATTTCAAATGGTCAATGTAGGAAACAACTTCTGCCTTGACGTCCTCGGCCAAAAAAAATTCTGATGTCTTCCAAACGATTTCCCAACTTGAAGCAAATGTCCCTTTTACCCTTCTGGTAGTCGTCCCTCGAGAACCGCAAGCCATCACATCTTCTTTAATGCCCATCAAATCACCTTTAGGGTTTAACCCGAGTGTGCCACTTGTCAAGAGCTCATGGTCTTCCCGCCAAAAACCCAAATCAATCGACCGTTCTCGAGGCAGCCAAAAGTCTTTCGATCTCAACCGTTCATCCAAATCCGATCAGATGGAACCCGAATGCGACACGCGGCGCACATCCGAAGACTCTCCCGATCCGACGGTCAAAAACACACCATGCTGACTATAAGGATGCAAAGCAAAGCTTCTTTTTCTCTTTTACAAAAATCACAACTTTCAAACTGCAAAAGCTCCCCCGCCCGTGAAACCAGCAACCTTCAAACCACCAGACCAACCGCCGACTCTTTTCTTCCTAAATCAAGTAAGTTTCTACTCGCCACCTCTCTTTTTATTTGCTGTATTCTGCCATTGTTGCTTGTTGCATGTGGACGCTTTACTTGTTGCTGCTTGTTCTTCTTTTCTTCTATCATACTTATCTTCTCGTTCTGTATTACGAAGCATGTTTCAGATTTGGTACTGAGTGTATGGTATGTGTGTGTTTTCTGGTTGGAGGATGGGTAGTAGGCTTTGATGCATGCGTTTCGGGCTTTTTAAGTTTTATGTTTGGTTGTATGTGTTTAGGAAGAGACTTGTTGTGTGTGTGGCCATTACTAGGGCATTTAGAGACTGTAGGCTAGGTTCCTGGAGGTTAGAATAGCCCTCGAATCCATTGTTCCTTAAGCTGATCACTGACTGACATTCTCATTCGTGGTGACTGTCAGGAATGTCTGATGCTGAATCTTCTTCGGCCCAGCCCGCAAAACCTCAACCTCCTCATACTTAAGAAAACTCTTCCAGCTCGGGCTCTCCTAGCCTAAAGGAGCTTGACACCACCTCAACCCCTTCTCAAGAACGAAACGACACCTACCACCATAGAGTCCCTCTGAGAGATCCTGAGCCGGGAGAACTGGACTGCTCGGCCTTGGACATGAACCGGCCCTCCACCATCACGGGAGATGCCCTAAGCGTACTCCGTCAACAGTATGAGGTCCCCAAAGACATAGCTCTTGAGGTTCCTGGTTCACTAGACCGCGTGAGCCAACCTGATGATGGCTTGGTCGCCCTCCTTCCATCCTTCTTCGAATGCGGTCTTCGGCTACCCATTCAATCATACTTTGCGGGTATGCTGGCCAGGATGGTGATCGCTCCCGGTCAACTAAACTTAAATAGCTGGAGAATTTTTGTCGGCTTGCATGTGATATGGCACAGAGCAGGCCTCAGAGTGCCGACCTTTGAGGAGTTGAAGAGGCTCTATAAATTGAAGGCCAACCCTCAGTCTCATCATGATTGGTACTACGTTTCTTCGTACGCTGATGTCCCCCCATCAAAGACCTTCCCCAAACCAACAAAAACTTCAAAGATCCATTGTTATGGGCTACAGGCAACTTGGGGACGGACTTTGCCTGCGTGCTCGGAGATGACTGAGGTTCCAGACATCTTCAGAGCGGGAGGTTAGGAACCAAACTTTTGGCTTCTTTTTCTCAACTTTCATGATAAAATGCTAACTCTTTAACCCTTCTCAGCTTGCTGGAGGGATCCTCCCAAGGTTACCCATACGGTCCGTACTAGAATCAAGGTGGCCCAGAACTACGCCGGCCATTGGAAAAATATAGTCAATTATACGGCCATGATGGAGTCGGGCCTTATTCAGAGTGCACCCCCACAGGCCCCTGGGTGATTAGGTAGATTCTCATTGACTTTCTAATTGATCCCCTTATGTTCCTAACTTACGAATGACTTGAAATCACCTGAATCCCAAACTGACCATGCTCTTTGACTTGTACTTTGCAGGAATGTCGAGACAACCTAGATACCTTGACCGGCTCCAAGGTGCAGCAAATAAAACGGGGCCGGGTGAAGCCAGAAGCTCCCGGAGACGGTTGACCACTCTGATTCCCGCAGAGGCAAAGGAAAAAACCAAATCGGTTGCTCGACCTGTGGTACAGCCCGTACCTTCTCCAATAAGGGCGGTACCAAGTACAATTGTCCGACCTTCATATGGGTCCTTCAGGCCTTCGAGCAAACATCGTCGCCTGTCTAAGGACGCAGCGGCTGAACCTGAGGAGGAAGAGGAGCAGCCCCTAAGGAGAAGGTCTATTGCTCGGAGGGAGAGGTGAGTTGCTGAGGCTCCTCCAAGTACTTGAAAGGGTGTTGCGGCACTAGGAGTGGACGACCTTAGCGAGAAGGTCCGAGAGACCACTTCTCATATGGTGCCGGCAATCAATCAGCTGGCTGAAACGGTTCCCATCGAGAAGATCCGGCAGTACGAGGACATCTCCTCGGAAGAAGTGATTTCCGAGGTAGACTTTCTTCTTTGCTCCCGTACTATATTTTTACTTATTTTCTAACCTCATTTCTTCTTACTTGCAGGATAATTATGTGCTGGCTCGGAACAATGATCTGCTTATGAGCCTTCTATCTGAGGGGGGCCAGGTGTAGAGGCTCCAAAGCCAAATCATTGAACGAGAGGCCGATCTGGCAAAAAAGGATGAGACAATCAAAACTCTTGAGCAAACGGCGGTCGAGGCCCTCGCATTGAATAAGTCCATCCGCAAGGCTTCTGCCCTGGTCAGGGATAATGCGGAGACTGCCAAAACGGATATGGAGGCTGCCCAAACGAAAAACAAGCACTTTAGGTGGGAGGTGTCGAGTGCTGAGTCTAAGTAGAGGAAGATGACTAACGAGAGAGATAAGGCTCTGGAGGCGTTGAGGAAAAAGGACACATGACCGGCGTAATCACACGCGTATAACACAAGCGCACGTATCGTTCAAGTAATATAAAAATATTGATCCCACGAGGACTTAATTCCTACTGTTGTTATTAATTATTGATACTATTTATTTACAAGTATCTAATTAAGGGAAAAGAGAATGATTGTTTTTGGTTGGTTGAATGTGGATTTCCTTAAATAAAATAAACAAAAGAAAATGCTAAGAAAAATAAATAAAAGATACAAAGATCTAGGGTTGTGATTCAACACAATATTATCCTAAAGATGAATTGATTCTCTAATATATGTGTAATAAGTCAGTTTGCTAACCTAGAACACGAAGATATGCAAAAGCCTCTGTCGATGGTCAGACGCAAATACCCAAATAACCCAATTAATTATATGTCTATTTTTACCAAGTTACCTGAATTCATTAAGTTCAAGTTCCAAAAGTGGCTACCCCCGCCGGACATGTATATGTCTATCATGTAAGGAAATCTATTAAAGGGTTATCTATCCTCAATGAAGATCGTGGGCTATTGAATCTAAGACTGAAACCTAAAATCCCTTCGTCAAGTTCATTTTAAGTTTACCAAATCAATCTTATTAATGGCCAATTAACAAGAAGCATTAAACTTAAAACTCAATAAATAAATTAAAGAATTACCCATAAAAATAAAATCAATTATTAAGTGTGTAGATATTGTGTTTCATCACTTCCCTAGAATAAAAATAAAATGTTGGGGGTTGGAGGATCCACCTTTACTAATTCTAATTTAGAAATCTCCCTTATTACAATATAAAAATTATTAGTGATATTTCCTACCGACCATATAGGCGGTATCTTGATTAAGTCAGATTTCCAATTAAGTCCAACCGACCAGAAAGGCGGTGTTATCATTTGTCCATAAACCAGCCATATCGGCGGTAATTATCTGTCACCTAAAGACCGACCATATAGGCGGTGTCACATTATGTCAAATAAATAAAACCAGGTAATCCTTTAATTAAAATTATAATTTCCAAATTATATTTAAGGGAGATTGATCAAAACTAAAATAATAAAAGCTTCACCCTTCCCCCAGCGGAAATCTAACTATAAAACATAAAAGAAAAGTAAAGTAAAGAAATTATTACTATTACTGAAAATAAAAATACATAATTTAAATTACAAAAAATAAACAAACAAGATGCAATCCTTAAATTTCTTACAAAAACCTAAGGAAAGCATGAAAATTACAAATGAAATGGCTTGGTATTTATAGGAAAATCTAAAGGTTTCCACCAATTTCTCGACCAATTGCTCCACCCAACACTCCACAAAAATCCTCCACCAAACACTCCACCAAACATGCCACAAGATACTCCACAAAACACTCCACCAAATATGCAAGCATGTTTTGTGGAAGTTTGACAATTGTAAATTGTCATTTTCCATTTTTTTTTTATTTTTTTTGATAATGACTTTAGTAATTATACAAAACCCATTGGATGATTCGTTAATTTCGGTCTTGAAAACTTCGGAATTAGAAAATATTTAAAATTTCAAAGTTGTAGATATTTGAGTCTTCTTTAATCTGCAACTTGAATCAGCTCAATCGGATATCGGATGAAAAGGTTATGGCAAAAATACCAAACTAGCGCAAAATTAGAATTTAGGACTGCACTTCGTGACGCGTACAGTAAATTTTCGTTTTTGACCTTTTTTCCTCCGTATTTCATCGTTTTAACCCCGAGTTGATTCCATTAAGTCCCAATATTATTTTTATCTGCAAAATAAATAAAAACACATCAAAACGTTCATAAAATGCGAGAAACTATACAAAATATTAGGTTAAATGAGTGAGAAATAGTGATATAATTACCACTCATCAACACCCAGCTAGAGGATGAGAGGGAGCAGATCAGGCTCGAGAGGGTTGGCGACTGCGCCCTGATTATACCGATGGTGATGCCCGATATTGACATGGGCCCCATCCACGCGGCCATTCAGTTCTGCAAAGGGGAGCTTTCAGAAGAGCAGTTCCGAAAATTGCTCCCCCTTTCTCAGAGGATATCCAGGACCCTGAGCCCCTTTCTGCCGTGCTGATGTTTCTGGCTCCTGAAGAGATCCAGCCTGAAGCTCCTGCCCCTGAAGCTCCTGTGGCCGAAACTGAAGGAGCCCCACCTGCCTCTCAAATTGAAATTAGGGCACCTCCTGCCCCCGTACCTGACATCCTATCTTCCGGACCTCACCAGGAAGAAATAGCTGCCCCTGCGCGGGTTGATCAGTAGAGGGTGACCTGAAATAGGGCCCTAAGTAAATTCAAACAACATACTCTTTTTTGTGATAACACTCTGCAATTTCTCTTTTACTGCTCATCTTGAATGTTTTTTGTTCTGCTTTCCATATTTGGCTTATTTTGGCTCCAAATTTTCTAACTTGCTCATCCAAATCTCAATGTGATCTCGCACCCGACCAATTCAAGCCCAGCCTCGAGTTGATAGTCTGTACCCGAGCCAAAATCAAATGCATTCGGTGGGACGTAACCCAACCCCGAGCTGAGAAGAACACTTGGCTCTAGGGGAATGTTACGTCCCCAGACCAATGAGACGAACTCGGTGGGATGTAGCCCGACCCCGAGCTGAGAAGAACACTTGGCTCTGGGGGAATGTTACATCCTCAGACCAATGAAACGGACTTGGTGGGATATAGCCCGACCCCGAGCTGATGGATCCTAGCATCGGCATAATGAATCCTGCCCTAAAATGGTGGAACTAAGCATCGACGGAACGAATCCAGCCTCGATCTGGTGGAACGATACAGACTTGGCGGAACGATTCCAGCCCCAATCTGGTAGAACAATGTAGACTCGGCGGAATGAATCCAGCCCCGAGCTGTAGAACAAAGCAGACTCGGCGGAACGAATCCAGCCCCGAGCTGGTGGAATAAAGCATCGGCGGAACGATTCTAGCCCCGAGCCAGTGGAACATTACAGACTCGGTGGAACGAATCCAGCCCCGAGCTGGTGGAACATATGAGACTTACACGAGGGAAGATTTTCGACCTCTGAGGCTATGCGGATCCTGGCGCGGGTGTCCCCTTGCCGGGTATCGGCGAAAAAATGAAAAATAGAACAAGGTAAAGTTAACAAAAACGGAGGTGACTTAGCACGTACCCTACACAAATTCATGAAAAAATAACAACTCGGGTGTTCCGAGGCAGCGTCATGTCCGGTGCCTCCCAAAACATAATTATGGACCTTACAATTCAGTGTCCCGGCTAACCAGGCTACGAATACGCCGATCCGGGGCGGTCAGGCAAATCCCCACGAAGGAGGAAGACACCCCGTGTGTGCCCTTCCTGGGTGGTTCTCAACGGGACTCACCAGCCGACTCACAATAGAAGAAACCTCCATGGGTCCGGTTTACCCGAGACTCCTATAATCAATGAGGCCATTCAACCGTACCCAAGCCAGGTGGTTTGATGGTTCTCAACGGGACTCACCAGCCGACTCGCAGGGGAAAAACCTCTCTGGGTTCGGTTTACCCGAGGTTCCTGTAATCAAGGGGCCATTTGGCCATACCCAAGCCATGTGGTCTGATGGTTCTCAGCGGGATTCACCAGCGAACTCGAAGGGGAAGAAAACCTCTCTGGGTCTGATTTACCCGAGGTGCTCCCCAAAGATTCGAGTCATGGGGTAGTACCGCTCCGGCCTCAAGGGTTTGATAATGACACCCGGGATTGGCGTGCCACGAGGGGTTCACGCTTTTCCCACATGTACCTCATCCCTTGATGCGTTCTGGATCCTCAAATGTGAAAGGATCCAGGTCAGAACACTTCCCTCTAGGGGTTTGATAATGATACCCGGGATTGGCGTGCCACAGACTTGGTGCCCTTCCCGATCACCCCTTCGCATCGAGCACATCCCAAGAATATTGAAAATAACTTTCGCAGTTGATTAACAAACAAGTAAGATAGACAAGTTTCTTTAAAAAAAATGAGAGTTTTATTCATATTCAAGAGACCTGCTGCCCTTCTTACAACTCTTTGCGGGTAATTTTAAAAGAGGCTTTTACAATACTTTCTTCTGGTACTTGTCTCGGCAGTCCGACGCATCTTCTAGCCTGAGCTTATTCAGATCCGTCTGAACTTGCTTCACGATCGTGCTGACAAGAATCCTCCGCACCGAACGCTCCATAAGCATCTTGGGACAACTCCGGAGCTCGGCCGAGAACCCACGGCTTCTTGTGGTTCTCCCCCAGGTTTTCCTCCCATCATCTCTTCCTCTTATTGGGAGAGACTACCACGCCAATTGAGGGGGGCCTGATGGACATTGTCCCCTGCCTTTGGCTAACTAGTTCCTTGGCCGACTCTTCAGCACTGGCAACCTGTGAAACTGATGACTCTGACAGGCCGATCAGTTATGGCGCATGCGCCAGGAGGGACTTGTTCAGCCATTGCCAACGAACGTCACCCATCCACAACGTTACATTCCATTCTGCAACTCAGTCCTAATGAGTGATCGTTGGCTACCCCTCTTACATTCCATTCTACAACTCAAAAAATGAAAGCTTCTGATGTCAACCTCCCTTCCTCTTGCAAACCCTTTCCTTCTCCTATTCTGACCAGCTTCTTCCCATTCATTTCCCATTTCATCCATTCTGCTGCTAAACTCTCCAACAACTCATGGTTTCCATCTTCTACCAACGTCTTACTACGTAAGTTGTTTTCTTAACAGTCCCCACAGACGGCGCCAACTATTGACAGATGATTTTCGTCCCAGGGGTAGTTTCGAGATAACCCTCCCAAGACAACCTTCCCTCAACCTTGAATTTGTTTAGTTATGGTGAGACCAAAGAAAAATGTAGTAAAAAACGGAGAAAACACAAAGATCGACAAGAGAGTTTTAACGTGGTTCAGCGGAACAAGCCCAGCCTACATCCACGGGCACAAAATGGGATGTTACTTTTATTACCAGAACCAGCTCGGCCAACCTGTTTTCACGAATGGCCTAATGAAAACGAGATGTTTTGCTTACGGTGTTTTACAAGTAGTGCTCATTTTCTTTCAGTTACAAGTTTCGCTATCCTTACAAATGAATTTTACTTCTCTTTATATACTCAGATGATTACAACACTGTTCCTCCACCTTTATGACGCTTCCCGCGTGGTCTCCGACTGATTGACGGGCTCTCTGCACTAAGACCGTCGTCGCCGAAAGCAAACCTGCCGTCTGACGGCCAGTCACATCACTCTGTTTTCTCCACTGCCACACGCAACAATAATGGTGCCAGCCTATAAAGAGCCTTTGAATAATGACATGTTTCGGAGGGAAAAATCCAACAACTCTGATCTTGCGTCGCTCTTCAAGAGGTCGGCCAAGTAATCTACCGAGCTTCCTAAACTGATACCGTCCTGACCCGAAATATATGTATTCATCAACTGTTTCTGGGAGGTAAAGTAAAATCAAGCCGAACTGTCGGTCTACTGTGGTCGCCCCCGGCTCTGATGTTGTCGGTCTCTGAAATCTGGTCCATGCCGTGTCCTCTAGTCGGTCATCCCGAGAAAACTGGACCCGGGCTCCACGCAGAGTTGAAGAACAACATATACCCTCTGAGCACTGATCCTCCGATCGAGGAGAATTCCCTTTTTGCCCTTACCGAACTGTTCAGATTCCTTAGTCGCATAAATCTCCATCAACAAGTTGTACTTTCTTACTACTCATTAATTAATTGATGGGTGGTGAGACTAACTAGAAAGAAGTGAGAGATGCCACAATGACATGTTATTTGTTTCTTATCATATTCTTTTCACCATGTTATATAAATATTAGATTACATAATTCATTGCGAATCCTTAACCTAAATTAAACAATTCATTATACATTGAATTATCTTTCTTTTCTTTTAACAATCAAAATGTCATTAGGTATATTTTATTTCGCTTTTTTATATTGTGTTAAATTGACAATCAAAATGGCTTTGTTTTTATTATGGGTTGATATGTTTTTGGGCATAATTAGTTTGTTTTTATTTTATTTTAGGGAAATTATCATCCACCCATTTAAAGATGAAATGAAATTCGAAAAAACTTTTGAGAAAATAATATTTATACATCTAAAATTATGAACATGTAACATTTGACACCCAAATTTTAATCCCTTTTATTGACCGTCAAATGTTAGCTTTAGGTTTATATTTAACGTCAATTCTTTAGGTCGGTGGATGGAAATTTCCCTTTATTTTATTTTAACTGCCCTTGTTTGACCGAGGAACAATGATTTGCATAATTGATTAGTTGGGCTCATTTACAGCAAATTGAAAGTAGTAAATTTTAAAGTACTGTGTTTATTTGAGATAAAATAAAATTTTGATTTCCATGAGTTATATTAACAAAAAAAAAAAAAAAAAAGGAAATCACTGTTTCAGTTTTGACTTATTAATTTACTTGTTTCCGAAAGGTGTGGTTTGTTGGTAAAATGCTTAATATTTGATTGTCAAATCTTGAGTTCGAGTTCAGATGGTGTATTTCTTATAAAAGTCTGAAATAGTCGAGATTTTAACTTTTAACAGAAACTCGGATCAAGTGATTTAAAGGTTGAGTTTTCAACATTTTCAAAAAAAATAAAATTATTGTTTATATAAATAATTTAGTATGTGAATAAATTAGATTATGTTCCTTGACATGGTATGAAGTTATAATTATTAAATTGTGTTGGGAGGAGCCATAGCATCCCAAGTCTAGATGATAAATAAAGTTCAACTCCAATAAGGATATTGGCATCTAAGTTGTGATTTAATTATAAAATTTAAAAAACCTGGCCCCAATGGGAGATTGATAAATTTTCTAGTTTAATCTATTGTTCAAAAAAAGGGGTTAGGGGCGCCGCCTCGCGACGCTGGCGGGCGCGTCCAGACGCCTGTCTCTTTCGGGTTTTTGAGAATTCCTACATCGCCGTCTCACGCGGAGTGATCAACTGTGGCTTTTTAAAAATAAATTAAAAAATTGGAACAACTACCGACATATAAATGGAAAATCAGAAAATAAAAAGTTAAAAACTAACCTTCATCTTTGCGATCTGAGCTCTGCTTCGTAGAGTCTTCTTCGTCTCGATCTCAGGTAAGTTTCTAGGGTTTTATTGTTTTCTTATTTGTTTATTTTTTTTATATCTGAATTTGAGTGAGTGTGTTGGAGTTGAAAACAGTGAAGTTGGTGTGTGGGAACTTGAAAGACAGAGACAGCGGCCAGTTATTTATATTGAACAAAAATGATACACTCACATATATTTTTACTTAAAGTTTTACAAACTCTCTCACTGTCTGTAGCTACAGTGAGAGAGTTGGTAAAACTGTAAGTAAAAGTGTGTGTGAGTGTATCATTACTCTATATTGAATGGTAACATATTTTTTTTTCTGATTGGAAAGAAAATGGATATTGACCAGGCACTTCGTGAGGGTAAGCCACCCGCTCTTACGGACTCAAGTATGACAAAAGATATTAATAATTGCTTAAACTTAATTAATCCGCTAATTAAGTTTGATGTTCTATTCCTAACATTAAGGTCAAGAAATTCCTTAAGGTTGTTGAAGAATAATTTGTGCGTTCCGATAAAACCTTTGGGCAGCACCCTGATGAAAAAGCTTTCAAGAAAGACTTATTGATAATTTTAAAGGTGTGCATGAACACATCTTGGACATGAGAGACGTGACATCTCAGCTCAAGTCCTTAGAAGTAGAGACATCAAAGTCATTCTTGGTACATTTTATGCTGAATTTTCTCCCTACGGAATATGGTCCTTTCAAAATTTCCTACAACACACATTACGTCAGAGAATGAATTACTAACCATGTGTGTTTAAGAGCAAGAGAGACTGAAATTTGAGATGCCTGAAAATGCATCTCAAATTTGATAATCGGTCAGCAGCAACATCAGAGTTTTATCTTTACTTCTCTGACTCAGCCAACTTAGCCTTGAGCTGAACTGAATCTATCTCCAGTCGGTCTGATTTGGTTTCAGTAGAAGCCAATTTCTCTTCAATGAATTTCAGTGAGCTCCGGGTCTCTGACATTCAAAAACTCTTTGAGTTATGCCATTTTTTCTCTAATTTACTGACGATGGTATTGCTCTCTCCTCCCGAGTCATTGTAAAGAATAAAAAGTGAGTTAGATTTCGAAAATCAAGTCACTACACACTCACGCGCACTGGTGAGATTCACTCACCCAAACTACCTTCGGCGGTTTCCTTATCCAGCTTGACATGGGTAAGTAAAGACTTACGAACCTTCATCGTACTCTCTTCCTCTCCAGAGCGGTAGTCTTTCTCTTCTTTGACTCCGAAGAAGCCTTCGAGCTTTCTGCTCCTCCCTTATTTGTCCTTGAAGCCTCCTTGGCACTAAGAGCTGCCTTCAAATTTGCCAAAGCTTTTTCCCCATGTTCCGATGATGCTTGATAGCTTCAGGGGAATATTTCCCCATGGGAGAGGTTGAATGAAGAACACTTCTCTAGAGTACTCATCCAGACTCAAGTCCATCAGCCCGGGAGAAACAGTCCCATCAGCATCGTATTTTTTATCATCTCTCAGTTGATGGCCGAACCATCATCCATCCACAACCCTTAGCCTGGTTTTGATGAACTTTGGGCTTAGGTGGTAAGAGGCCACCAACCTCACATCAGAATCAAAATGCCACACCATGGACATTTGTCTGATGATCTCCTGAGATTTCTCGAAGGGCCATACGTACTTTTCATAGTACTCGACCTTGAGATTTGAGGAGGTTGGTCTCAGAATAGCCAGAACTGCAAGCATAAAACAAGTTCAAGTTAAAATTTTACTTCAAACAACAAATTCAATACCAATGCGAGAAAGAAAACTTACGAATATCCTTACTGAAAGTATGAGAAATGATATATGACTGATACTCTGGCTTCCTCCAAGCACCATAAATCTTGATGGGAGAGTAAGACCCCACTCTTGAAACTTTATTTTGGGAAAGAAGGCTTTGTGGAAGGGGGTTATGAACCTCTTCCCTTACGAAACATGGGAAATATGAAACCATTTGGGCCTAGATTTCAAGTAGTACGGGTTCAATAAGTGGTACAACGAAAAGAAACGGTTGTCTGTCAGCAGCATGTTGACGGCCCTAAGTGTTGGGGTGTACGCAGCGGAAGGGCGCGGCAGAAGGCGAAAATGGTTTTTAAATATTTTTAAATTTTTCCGAACGAATTCATAAATATCAAATATTTTTAATTCACCCAAATAAGTTTAAATATATTATTTATTAACATTTAATAACATAATATATTTTGTTACATGACGAATTATTTTACGAAAATATTTTTCGACAAATAATACACGTAACGGGAAACAGTCAAACTAGTTGACCTTCAGCGGAGTCGGCCCAACCTGGACACTTGGGCAGTGTTCGGTCAGCCCTTGGACTGCCCGAACAGTGCCCAGTTCACTAGGATCACAGCCGGCACGTAGTGAGCTAGTTTCGACGCGAATTTCGTCATTTTCTCGCGTTTTCGCCCCGAATCAATTTCCTGAATTTATCCACCACCCAATACACATCCAATTGTTAGGGTTGGTGCTCGAAGTGCCAATCCGGATCATATTTAGGTCTGATTCATGAATACGAACAATGTTTTTTTTCCCATAATATTACTTATTTAATGGTAGCACCTCTTGTCATTTATATACATATTCGATCTAATTACAATTAGATATCTAATTATGATTAGATTGAAACTAAATATGATTTAGTGATACATGTATATTGGACAAAGACCCTAGGATTTATAATGTAGTGCGCAGTTACAACGTAGTTTGTAATTGACATTGAGAAGCATCACTATAAGTTGTATATCCTTAAATAAACTTCCTGGTCAAGATTTACTAACACGGGTCGGTTAGTAAAATCCGCTGAGACCAGTCCATGTCGTATATCGTGACTTGGTTCGATGGTTTATCCCAATGAACCATGAGTCTCGGGAGACTTGTATAGACATATTGGTGTTTATTTCATAAACACTGAATGACTCATTGAAGATTTCCTTATAGATGGTACACTAACGTTAATAGGAATATTCTCGAGTTGAGCGAGCATAGTGGTCCTTCGACTTGAGATACCACAATGGATATATGAGTTATTCTCCACACTTTGATGGCAGTCACGTCACCAATCTATTTAGATCAGACCTCCGCCTGTTCGTTGGGTGTGGACTGATGCTCATGATATCCAGTGCGTATCAAGATAGAATCTGTCAATCTTGTGTACATGGCATAGGTTTCCTACATGTGTTTGCGATCTAGTAAATCCATGGCCGTGGTATAACTTCGGAAGCGAGTTCCGAGTGTTATTTAAATATCGTAAATTTGAATGTCGACTATATTATACCATAAGGATTTGACGTTCTTATGTATATCACGAATATAATATGGATAGCCTGTGACAGATGGATTATACTTATGCAATGACCTCGACTTGCATAGTTTAGCGAGATTATCTATGGTCGTCATAATTCATGAGTGGGTGAATTATGGACACGAAATTGGATTTCGTGATGGATAAACCTAAACTTAGAGAGTCTCATAATATGAAGTGTACTCGTTGAGCACTTGGGCAATGCCTTATGAATAATACTTCACAGGATTAAATGAGTTAATTCGACCATTGCGGGTAAACCTTTATGTTTCAGAAAACTAGGTGTTTTTTTATAAAGATGATATTGAGATATACACATTAGATGTGAATAACAGTATTTATATTTCGAATATAAATGAATCTGAAACATATAACATGACAAACAAAAGCTCAAACTGAGTAAATCAGATGAGACTTATTTGTGGCATTGTCGTCTGGGACACATTAACAAGACTCGTATATCCACACTTTCAAATAGTGGATACGTGGACGGATTTGATCCTAATTCATATGACGTTTGCCAATTTTGTTTATTAGGCAAAGTGCTTAAAATGCCTTTTAGCAGTAAATGTGTATGTGCCACCGAGCTGTTAGCCCTCATTCATGGTGACGTAGTGGGCTCATATCTACCCAGGCTAGAGGTGGATATGAATACTTCATAACCTTTACGGATGTTGCATCACGTTATGGTTATATGTATCTTATGAAACACAAATTGGAAACTTTTGATAAATTCAAAGAGTTTCGACACGAAGTAGTAAAACAGACCGACAAAAGTATTAAAAATATTACGGTTGGACCGTGGTGTAGAATACTTAAGCAATGAGTTTCAAGATTACTCGAAAGAGTATGGTATTCTTTCATAGTGGACTCCTCCCGGAACACCTCAATTCAGTGATGTGTCCGAACGGAGAAACCGAACTTTGTTGGACATGGTAAGGTTAATAATGAGTCGCACTGAGCTACCAATTTCCTTCACGAGATACACATTGAACAGTGCAATACTTATTTTGAATAAGGTTCCGACAAAGTCTGTTGGACAGACTCCATATGAAATATGGACAGGGAAGAAATCGGGTTTCTCATTCTTGAAGATTTGGGGATGATGGGCATATAATAAAATGTTTGGATAGTACCAAACTAGAACCCAAATCGGATAAGTGCCTATTTGTAATTTGTTATCTTAGGGAAACCAATTTCATAACCCACAAGAGAACAAAAATATTTGTTGCTCTCCATGTGGTTTTCCTTAGAGGAATTCCTAAATGCAGTGGTAAGTGGGAGGAAAGTAGAACTCGATGAAAATCGGAGTAATACTGTTCCTGGCACCAATCCCCTCTCGAAACATGAACAGTTCATCAGGGATGAGACTGTTCCATAATCTTCTACATACACAAGAACCACGTTGGTCGGAGAGAGTCAGAAAACAACCTAAGAGGTATGGGTTTCTGATCTCACCTCATGAAGATATTAATCTTATTAAGGATAATTGCCGGCTACGTATGAGGTAGTGATACAAGGTATCGACTCCGCAATATGGCAAAGTGCCATGAAGTCCGAAATGGATCCATGTATACAACCAAGTTTGGACACTGGTTGATGTACCAGAAGGCATTGTGCCTATTGGTAGAAAATGAGTCTTCATGGTGAAGAAAGACGGATGGCAACATACAAACGTACAAAGCTAGGCTTGTAATGAAAGGGTATCGTCATCAACATGGTGTCGATTACGACGAAGTCTTTTACCCGTTGCCATGATTAAATCCATTCAGACAATGCTTGCTAAAGTTGCATATTTCGATTTTGAAATATGGTAGTTGGAAGTAAAAACCGGTTTCCTTAATGGAAACCTTTTGGAGGATATTTTATACAACAGCCTGACGGTTTTGGCATACCAAAACATGCAAACAAGGTTTGCAAGTTAATTCGATCCATTTATGGATTGAAGCAAAAATTGTGTTCTTGGAACCAATGTTTTGATGAGATCATATTACAATATGGTTTCATTCAAAACGAAGATAATTTTTGTGTATATAAGAAGGTTAGTGGGAGCGCAGTGACATTAGATGTCCTATACATTGATGATGTATTGCTTCTTAGCAATGACATTCTCATACTAAAATCGGTGAAAGCTTGGCTTTCATTAAGATTCTCCAATAAAAACTTGGAAGAGGCAACCTTTATTCTAGGAATAAAGATCTACTGGGATAGATCTAAAAGTTATTGGCACTCTCCGAGAACTCGTACATTGAAAGACATGTACGCGACCTGGTGTCTCATATGCTTTGAGCATGTGGAGTCACAATCAGGCCGATCCAGGTGATGGTCACTGGATTGATGTAAAGAACATCCTTGAGTATCTTAGAAGAACTAAGGATGCCTTTTATTATATGGAGATGGAAAACTTGAGGTGACCGGGTTCACCGTTGCAAGTTTTTAAACCGATAAAGACGACTATAAGTTGCAATAAAGTTACATATTTTGTTTGAACAACGGAATATTGAGCTGGAAATCTTCCAAGAAAGATACTGTTGCCGATTCAACAACAAAGCATAATATATTGATGCGGCTGAGGCAACAAAATAAGCATTTTGGATCTATAAAATTCCTAATTGGATTAGGAGTAGTTCTGTTAGCAGCTGAGCTGGGCTATAACATAGGCTAAGGAATTAGGATTTCATATCCATGGATCTCTTGGGTCGCTTCCCAAAGATTCACCGATGACATTTGACTCGAAGGGAATTAATCTGGGATTAATTATGAGAGAGGAAATTAATTTGGGATTAATTACGGCAAGAATGAATCTGGGATTAATTCGTCAAGAAGAGAGAACGCGATTAATTTGGAATTAATCGGCAAAATAAATTTAATAGTTAAATTAAATTTTTCTATTTAATTTATTTAATTGGGCTAAAATAATATATTGGATATATTAATTGAAATTGGATTTCAATATGGAATTAAAATTGGATTTTAATTCAAGCGAACGAATTAATTTGGAATTAATTCGTAAGCGACTTCCGTAATAACTTTGATGGGCATTATTATTTAATTAAATTGGATTTTATTACGTCGCGATTTAAAATTCGTTTAATCGGATTAAACGAAACCGAGCCCGGAGTGTGTAGTCTCAATCAACTAAATTTTGAATTTCAAGTGATGTGACCCATTTGACATACATCAACTTGTCAAAAGTTGATGGAGGTGGTTGAACTCAATTAATGAAATCTTACACACATCCAAAGAGTGTGTAACAAGGTTTTTTTTAGAAAAACAAAACACTTTACTTTGTTTTAGAAAACATAAAAAACACACTTCAACTTTTGTAACAAGTTGAAAAAAAAAACACATTATCTCTATTTTCTCTAGAATTGCCTTGAGCTTCATCTCCTTGGAGGAGAAAATTTTCTTTCAAATCTTGTTCAAGCTAGCACTTAAAGGAGTGAATCAAGGTGATAGGAAAACTCACCATTGAGTTTAGAACTCAACGAACAAGCTTTGAACTTCTACATCATTTGGAATTTTTGAAATCTCATCTGATCAATGTAAGTAATTTCCGCAACTTATTTTTGATTTATTCGCACAATAATCAACGCTTAGAGATCCTTGGCATGTCTAGGACTCTAACAGCCTAACGTTCGGGCAGTTATGTCTAGCTGACGATATTAAAATTAGCGCTAGCTAGGAGGCAACCCATGCAATTTGTTTATATATTCAGATTTGGTGTGTTTTATTTTGGTGTGTTTTATTTTGGTAGGTAAAGTCACATTTCAGGATGGAAAAAGTTCTCTCAAATCTTCACAAGCAGTTTCCTTCTCTCCCTCAAAACTCTCTGATGAAAGTCTACAAAGCTCGATTGGAATGAATGCGACTTTTCATGATCAAAGGTATTCCTACTGACAATCGTTAGATTATTGAAGCACGGGTCCGATTGGTAGGTGAGTCCTCTGATTCTTTTGTGTCATATCTGCCTGGTTTAGGAAGAAACACCTATGCTAAAAAGAGAAGAGCTAAAAGAATGGGTGTTTGCTATAAATATGCACGCATAACATGTAATACTCGTTGTCATTCTTTAGGAATTGTGTCTCATAACCGTGAAGATAAAATTAAATTTATTAGGGATGGCTTGAGTAATGAGTCTTTGGATGACATATCATTGACTCTTGAGACGCATTCCAGTGGATATGTGCATCACGCAATTCACATGTTATATACACAGTTTCGAAAAGAAAGACAACATTTAAGTCTCGGGAATCTGACTCTAAAAGACATTGTTTGCCAATTTATAATAAAATTACATGGGAAGCTTGTCCCTGACGCATAGACATCATTCAAGCCGTTACTTCCTGTAAATATTATTTTCTCTTTGTATTATCTAATATTCTAATTTGTTTTGTTATTTTCTTTTATTTTCTCCTACAGGATCCAGATTTTTTTGACTTTCACGATATATTTTATTGTTTAGGTAATAATTATCATTTGGCAGATATTATTGCTATTATTACTCACCCTTTTTCAGGTTCTATAAATTTAGCTCATCATTGCACTCTTGAAGACATCATGTTTGAGATAGAAATACAAAAAAAAATGGAAGCAACTTCAAGAAGACGAGTTGTAAACATCAGTGTGTTGGTTCTAAACCAGAATTTGTTGCGGCAACACAAGAATTGGGTAGAGTCATAGTTGAAAGGAATATGCACTTAGTATATGGCGGTGGAAATCTTGGACTAATGAGGATCATTTCAAGGACTGTACATGAATGAGGTAGTCAAGTCTTGGGAATTATTCCAAAACCTTTTGCGGAGGCGAATCTGATAGGACCATTAAATGAAGAGGAACTTATCGTGCCAGGTATTTTCGAGCGACTTGTGGAAATGATTAACAGTGCTGATGCTTTTATTGCTTTGCCAGGTGGCTTTGGCACGATGGAGCAAATTTTTACAATACTATCTTGGGCGAACTTGAACATACACCAAAAACCGATTGGATTATTTAATAATGATGGATTTTATGATTTTCTTTGTGTGTTTCTTGATGATGCCAGGAGAAATGGATTCGTGTCAAAACCTGTAAAAGAAATCATTTTCACTACCAGAACTGCCCATGATTTAATTGACCAAATCTTAGCTTTTGAACCACAAATTGACCTTATCCTTTCCAAGATAAACTGGTCCGATAATGATAGTAGTAAGAAGCGTCGGATAAATCTGGATCTTAACCTTTAATTTCATTTTAGATGTAGAATTTCAGCTAACCAGGTACTGTTTTCTAAACTATTCTTCTACTTTTAAGACACTGGGGACAATGTCTCAATTAGATTTGGAGGAGGGGAATAGTTGACTACTATCAATGGAATAGTTGACTAGTAACTTGTTTTTATTGTGTTGTTTTTATTTGATTTTTAGTTCAAAATTTTCAAAAAAAATTCAAAAAAATTAAAAAATTCTAAAAATAAAAAAAACATTTTTTGTTTTTGTATTTTTGACTTGACTGAATAAGGTAAAATTGGTGTGAGATGACTGTGTAAGGAATTTCCACTCCTGAGACGTATCTCAACCTATTTCGTAACAAGTTAATTTTTGTTTATTTCATTTTGAATTATTTAATTTGTGAATTCTCCATAATATTGATTAAATTGGATCTTCATATGCTCAGTTGACAAGTATTATCAATATACATGGTAACATACAACCATGAGTTGTAAGTGAAATTTTTTTAATATTCAGTGCTCTAGTTAATTGGAGGAAGCATCTAAAAAAAAAGTGATGGACTAAAAAAAAATCAGAAAAAAATTCCATTGCTAAGAAGGTGTGAATTCTGATATAAATTTAGGACAAAAATGTTACTCTCTTTTCAACTACACTTATAAATATTGTGGGCACAATGAGTTGATTAATACCTTGTTGACTGTGCATAAGAAGAATGGTAAAAATAATAGGAGAATTTACTTATTTGGTAATTTAGAAAGAAAGAAAACAACTACTAACTTGGATAATAAGTTTCACTTGTTTAGTCACTAACTTGTTTATTCTCTTTTCTCTTGTCTTTTTGCTTTTGTGTGCATTAGATTGACGTTTATGGGCGTCGTTGCTGTAAGCCCTCACGAGACTACAACTCGTCTACTAGGGACACCTAGGGGTTTAAAGGCTTGTTGCATACGCTAAATGCAACCGTGATCCCTACGAAAGTGGCTTAGTTTAATTTTATTTTAAATTTGTTTATTTCACTTTATTTTGTTATTTTGCTCGAGGACTAGAAATATGTTATGATGTTAGGTTTGGGGGTGTGATAAGCGGTAAATATATCAGTATTTACCGTCATTTTTACTTAATATTTTGTATAATTTCTCGAGATTTGTGAATATTTTGATGTGTTTTGTGTTATTTTGTAGATAAATAAAATAACAGGACTCTCTAGAAGCAATTCGGGGCCAAATCATCGAAAAACGGATAAAAAAAGTAAAAATATAAATTTCCTGCTTGAATGCGTCGTTTGCTAAAATACGCCGTCTGCAATCATACACCACTAACGTGCGCCAGACACGTGTCAAAATCAGAGAAACTTGTTAACATGTACATATGCTAACATGCGTCTGCCACATGTCAACATCACAGTTGTCTTGCTAACGTGCACCGGACATGTGTCATCATCTTATGCTGCCGATATTTACTATGCATACGTCGCGACGCGCAACACGTCACGCGTCGCGAGGCCGAAACAATAATTTAGCTGCCGATGTAATCGACGCCGCCTGTCACGATCCCGTTTAATCAAACGCACTTCGCGACACGTAAGGGTTCTGCGTCGCGACGTGCAGGGTAGAATTTTCACTATAAATAGAGGCTGAAATCAGAAGGAAAATTCATACATTCTTCTGGGGAATTCTTTAAGAATACTAAGAAGATTGTATCTTGTTTGTTTATTTACAGCTTTCTATATTTAAATTTAAGCAATAGTACTTTTTTTACTTTATTTTTCAGTCTTTATTTTTAATGTTCAGTATGAGGAGGTAACTCCCCCCTGCTGGGGTAAAAGGTTAAGCTTTTATTACTAATATTTAGATTAATCTCCCTTAATTATAATATATAATTATTTAAAACCTGACTTAATAAGATACCGCCTTTATGGTCGGGTTAGACTTAATTAAATTGATTTTAACCTTAGTAAATTGGATACCGCCTTTATGGTCGGTTGGAATTAATCTTAAATTTGACTTAATCAGGATACCACCTTTATGGTCGGTTCGTAATATCATGCAAAGTTAATATATTATAATAAGAGAGATATCTAAAATATAAGTAATAAAAGTGGAACCTCTAACCCCAGCATTTTCTTTATTGTTTATTTTATCTTTTTAATTGCCAAGCTTTATTTTATGTCATTTACTTTAGTTAAGCTTTTACTAGTCCTAGATATGTGTTGTAACTAAACATGTTATCTGGGGTTGTGATGAATTCCAGTATCACCGTTTTATAAGGGGTTATTTTACGACTTGGGTAATATAAAGGTTTATTTATTAAGTCTCAAGCTTAATGCTTCTTGTTAACTGGCCATTAATAAGATTGATCAGGCAACTTTAAAATGAACTTGGAAAATAGATTTTAGGTTTCAGCCTTAAACTTAATAGCTCACGATCTCCGTTAAGGATAGATAACCCTTAATATATTTCTTTACATGATAGGAATATACATGTCAGGCGGGGGTAGCCATAATTGGAACTTAATCTTAATGAATTCAGGTAACTTGGTTAACATAGGAATATGATTAATTGTATTATACTGAGTATTTGCATCAGACCATCGGAAGAGGCTTTTGCATAAATTCGTGTTCTAGGTTAATAAACCGATATATTACACAAACATGAGATAACCACTTCATCTTTAAAAGATATTGGAAGGATTCACAACCCTGGATAGTTTAATAATATTGAATTTTCCTGTAATTTACTTTCGCGCTATTTTATTTACTTGTTTTAAGTTTAAAATCATCATCCAATCAAACAACCAATCTATTAGATACTCGTCAATATTCGGCTTCATAAATTAATAGCTTAGATATTAAGTCCTCGTGGGATCGATACATTTTATACTACTTGAGTGATACGTGTGCTTTTGTTATACGTGTGTGATCACGCCGATCATTACGCAAACAATTTGCACATTTTATGAGCGATTCATAACGAAAGCTCAATCAAGTTCAAAACTTGATCGTAGTAAGCTATAAATAATCTTAGATCTATGGTTTAATGCTAACTTCTGAAATCAATATCAAATATCACTCCCACTATAAGTTATAGAATAATTTTCTTCAATAAGAAAACAGCAGAACCATTAAGTATCAAATATTTTTTAAATGATTCTGACATCCTATTGAACTTATACAGAAGATATCTAAGGGTCATTTCATCTTATTAATTATGTAGTTCCATTTATAGTTTATCACTCTCACATTTGACTCCAATAAGTCAAGTCTTTTCTACAATTGTCAACATTCGATGTTACACACCAAGTAATAAAACAATTTTATTACTCGGGATCGTAGAAAAGATATTCTATCAAATAGAATACAATATTCTATTAAATAGAATAAATGATAAACTTTTACTTGTACCTCCAAGGCGTAAATGCTTTCAATTATATAACCATTATACAAAAAAAAGATTCAAATCTCAAACCTTTTAAGATTCAAATTTTCTACTTATACATATCATATATGTAACTGTAGAAACTAATAGAACCTTAATTAAAAAGATAAATTAGTGTTATTGGAGCATATCCCCAAGAGTATCGAAAACTAATTCGGTAACACTCAATATCAAATGAATCAGATCATATAAGATTTGATTTCTCCCACTGATCAATTCCATCACGATGGAATCGTAGAAGAATAATATTGAGTAAGAATCACATCCATTAAATAACTTTAGAACTAATTGTCATAAATTCATATGTTTGATCATATCAAACATTTTTGAACAATTCAAATACTCACGATGAATTTTAAAATTATAGTTTTCAACACTTCAAATAGAATATATTTGAAACATTCAAAATATTCTATCCGCATTTCATCAGAAATATATTGAAACTTCTCGAACCATTTAAGACGTTCAATTTATATTCTTTTTTAACACGTAACTAAGTCATGACAACTCATTAACTAAGTTACGAAATAAAGAAAACTATCCAAGGCAATTTATAATTCATTAAACTACATACATCCAATGTATTAGTTTAATAAATATGTGGTCCAATGACGATCATTGGTTAAATGAGATTTAATCACATAATGATTACAATATTGATTAAATGGACAAGGATATATGGTGTGATCTCGTATCAGAGCATTTTTTACCATACGGAATAAGCATCTAATGTTTATGTGATAAAATCTCATAAATCAATGTTCTAAGTTATTTAGTTAACCGAATAATTTTCTTAATGTTTATCTCTTCATCAATGACACTACTAGTCATATTAAAATATGTAACAATTGTTTATAAAGAACAAGTAACTATCCAATAGTCACAAGTTCTGATATCAAATATCAAAAACAATCATTAAACACTATTTTAAATAACTAGACGGGAGATTTGGTATCTAATACTTATAGTTGTCGTATTGTGAGAATCGATATTCTCTATACACAACTATACACGTCTTATTTCTTAAGCTTATAAGTTGCCTTCAATTATTCACAACAATTGCAAATAATTGATTAGCAAACTGTGTCAAACACATGACTTCTAAAAGTCATTAAAGCCAAGAAACATCATTATAAGATAAACAAATACTTAATGGAGTTCTTAATGCCAGTCAAGAATCTCGAGTCATGAACTGATTCGTGTCAATTCTTACTGCACAAGAAACTATTCTCTCTACAGAATAATATACTAAAACAGATATTTATCTATCATGACTTAGTAACTAAATCACTACCCATCATGATTTTTCAAGAAAATCGGAACAACAGTTCCCAATGGTTTTAGACTAATCTATCAATATCCAAGTCTACTAACATTCTAGAACTTATCCTATAAATACACAACCATAAGTGAAGTCAAAAAACATATTCACATAATATGCATGCAGTGGATTAGAAGTTTAATTCTATTAACAATATAGAATAAAGGAAAATACACGAGCGGCAATTTCCATAATATTACACACTGCTTTAGTTATAGATTTTAACCCAGAAGTGTCTCCCACTACTTTTCGTAATACCGTAATCCCCAACCGAAAACGGGAATTCAATAATTAAATCGAATTCCATAGTGAGAAGTGGACCCCATGAATATATTTCGACTCACAGCTTTGGCACAATCTCGCCTACGTATATTCATTAGGTAGACAACTCATTGTCAATCACATTCACTGTGACTCCTGATTTTGGTCCTTACCATTTCTCGTTATGACAGCTTTGGCACGTTCACAATGAGGCGTATCAAGGCTCACTTGCCAATGACAAACTCAAGCTACCGATATAGTCCTGACAGCTTTGGCACGTTCAAGATTTTCACTTTCACTTGAATTTGTCTAGTATAAAATATACATCCGGCATGGATAAAATTCTATCAACTACACCCTAACTGCTTTGGCACTTTCTCGGATGCAGCCATAGAAAGATACCCATAAACCGTATTGACAAGACGGACCAAGAAACATGCATCCAATACATGTCACTTTACTGCCTTATTTAAGCGAGGATATTCCTCAAGAAAGCATTGCTCTACATCAAATGCAGAAATTAATCTAGATCAATTTCTAAATTGTTCAAATCTACCTTAGAAAACATAACTTAACTTAACCATTAAATTTCGTTACGTTTCCCGTTAGCGTAGAACTAAAAGTCAAGAAACATCTAAATTACATGCATGTGCAAACATCAAAGTTGGATTATATATCATATATCAAGCATGATAAATGTAATGGATGAAGGATCAGACCTGCTCTGATACTATTTTTGTTGGGGTTTTGGCGCGGGCACAGCGGAAGCTCGCGGTTCGGGTGAAATCGTAATTTTAAAAACTTTTTAAATTACCGAATAAATTATTCAATATCCAATATGAATAATTTATTCATATTTCACCTAAACATATTTATTCGATATCAAATAACGACATAAATAGCTAAGGAACATCGCGAAAATTTTACGAAAATATTTTTCCACAAAATGGCATAAAACATGTTTTTGTCCGAGCCGACCAACCAACACACATGGGGCTGCCCAAGTCCGCTCCAATGGTGCTTTGGCAGTTCATGGGCTGCCCAAAGAGTGGCCAATTCACTGTTTGGACAGCAAACACCCGGTAAACCCGAAACTCACTCGGTAACGTCGTTTTTCACCGTTTTCGCATGTTTCAACTTCGAAACAATTTCCGGTAATTGTTACAATACCCAAAACACATCCATTACATTTATACAACATACTTTTCATCACCAAAATCACAGAATTTTCAGATCTGATTTGGTAACTTAATCACATTAATCACAACACCAATCCAAGCCACCACAAATGAAGCACCCAAGAACAATTCTAGGCATTACAAGAGTGGTCATAACACTCTAGAATGACAACATATCATTAAATAATCAAATTGAATAAATATTATAACAATATCATTCAATTCTACTTCACACATGCACCAAGCGTTCTATTCCATCTTCCAAATCAAAAACACCAAAATTCTAAAGAAAATAAGAAACCCTAGAATGTCTCTAGATGCTCAAGAACAAGAAACATATTTTCTAAGCTTAGGGATATAAAGAATTACCTCTAATTCTCCTAATTTCTTAAGCCAATTTCTTGATTTTCTTCACTTTTCCATCTTGAATCATCAAGCAAAATTTGGAGACTTTGGAAGATGGATTTTCGGCCTAGGCTTGCATTAGAAGGGAAAAGAAAAAATTTTCACTTTAAAAACTTGTAATTGCCAACTTTTAGGGGTAATTTGGTCAATTTCCCTATTTAATTTAATTTCCCTACTTGCCTCCTACTATTTTTTGGCGAGCCTCTAACCCTCTGTGGAGTACTCGGGAAACCTAATTTCCTAGTGGTCTAGGATCCCGTTAAATAACACACAACCTTGAATTTGGCCAACAAGCTGTATGAAACTTCACTAGGTAGATTTCTAAGATCAATTGGATCTCATCCAATTCCTAAATCTGGTAGGTGGACCTTCAAGTCCGAGATATATATCCAATATATATTTCCTAACCTTTTCCTCTGAATCAACTAAGCCTTAGCTTTGGCTCAACAAACTTAATGATTCCAGTTAAGCGCGACTCATTGACAGTGGGAAAGCTTCGTAATCCACGTCAATGAACTAGAAGTGACCTTGACTTTGGCCAACAAGTCACAACCGCCCAAGACATGCGATATAGAACAAATCTTTCGTGGTTCAAACACATCCGCAATGGACATTGATCTTGACTTTGGCCAAAAAACCAATGCCAATTATGGATCTCGAGAGAGAACCACTAAATGGTAGGAAAACGCTTAATATTTGAGTGAGGGTTTTTCACTTAAATTGGCAACCAATTTATTATCTTTGATTAGGTCTCATCATACGCCCTTAAGCATGCATTCTAAAAGTATAATAAGGCGTGAATAAATTAATAATGATATGCGGATGAATATATAACAATTTATTCCTAGAACAAATCTCTCCATTTCCTCTCTCCTGCTAGCACTATTCATACTTCTACCCAATTACATACACTTAAAGAAACCTCATTTGCATTGAGGGGAATTGGTGAGAAGAGAAATACAAAGATAATAGAGATAATGGGCTGGATACGCAGGTCCAATTTAATAAATTCTAAATTTATTACAACAATTTCCAAAATTGCCCTCACCCTTCTAATATCCATCTGATATACATTATTCATACAAAAACATCCAAGTATTCACACAAAGCATGTTATGCAATCAATCTAATCCAATTAATTAATCTTTGAATTAATGATCATCCAATGTTCAAACAACGATTTGATTTGCGCGAGTCCAACTCGTTTAAGAATAAATACTCAAAGTAAGTATTCTTGAATTATATCGAACTACAATTTTAAATCCAATTTTAAATTGTATCCAATAATAATTCATATTTAATTCCAAATTAAATAATTACACTTATTTTAGTGCCTTTTAGACTTGGATTCCAAATCCAATCTTAATGGGTCTCAAAGGCCCAATTAGTATCTAATACTATTCAATTAAAGTCCAATGGGCTTTCAATTAATTCTTTAGGCATGAGCTTTGGCCATTATGGATCAAACCAAAAGCCAAGGCCAAATTAGGAATCACCATATGCCCAAAAATAAATTTTGGCCCATTAGGCCCAATTAAATTATTAAAAGGCCCAATTGTCATATTTGGACTTTATGGAAATGGTTTTAGGTCCAATTGGATCCAACCCAATTGTCCAAAACCAAACTTGGCCCACCAAGCCCATTAGGCCCAATTACAACAAATTAAATTAATACATCATTCCAAATTACATATTAATTCAATTAAAGTACAATTACCACAATCAATCAATTAATCTAATGTTTCTAAAACACTAATTAATCCAATTAATCATGCTTAATTATTCAATTCATGTCCAACATAAATTGAAGTAAAATCAATTCTATAACATGCTATATACTCACGGCAAAGGCATAGAAATAACACTCAATTTTGATTTCAATCCAATTAAATCAACAATCATTATTCATTCATGCCAATTAACTTATCTAATTGTCAAGTTTCAAAACTTAACCATGAGCAACCTACGGTAATTTTCGGCCAGGACATAAGAATTGGGGATTTTTTATCTAATCAATTTTTCTCAATTCCAAAGATGCACAAATCCAATTCAACATCATATAATCACAACCACACAATCAATTTAGACAAATCAAGCTCCAAGCATAAAATCCCAAATTAAAGTTTACAACCCTAGAATCCAAATTAAGCTTAGATTCCGCTCTGATACCATTGTTAGTTTCCTAGACATTCCAAGGATCTCTAAGCGTTGATTATTGAGCGAATAAATAAAAAATAAGTTGCAGAAATTACTTACATTGATCGGTTGAGATTTCAAAAATTTCAAAGGATTTAGAAGCTCCAAGCTTGTTCGTTGAGTCCTAAACTCGAGGATGAGTTTCCCTATCACTTTGATTCACTCCTTTAAGTGCTAGTTTGAACAAGATTTGAAAGAAAATTTTCTCCTCCAAGGAGATGAAGCTCACGGCAATTCTAGAGAAAAGAGAGAGAATGTGTTTTCTTTTCAACTTGTTACAAAAGGTGAAGTATGTTTTGTAAAAACAAAGTAAAGTGTTTCATTTTTTCAAAAAATAAAACTTGTTACACACTCTTTGGTTGTGTGTAAGATTTCATTAATTGAGTTCAACCACTTCCATCAACTTTTGACAAGTTGATGTAAGTCAAGTGGGTCACACCACTTGAAATTCAAAATTTTGTTGAGTGAGACTACACGCTTCGGGCTCGGTTTCGTTTAATCCGATTAAACGAATTTTCCGTCGTGACGTAATTAAATCCAATTTAATTAAATAATAATGCCCATCAAAATTATTACGGAAGTCGCTTACAAATTAATTCCAAATTAATTCGTTCGCTTGAATTAAAATCCAATTTTAATTCAATATTGAAATCCAATTTCAATTAATATATCCGATATATTATTTTAGCCCAATTAAATAAATTAAATAGACATATGAAATCTGAGTAATTAAGTCTGTAGGGGTGTCTTAACACCTAGTGCCCTAAAGCCAACTGGTTTGGGAGTCACTGGCCCAAAGCTCGCTACATGGATTGAATATGTTGCTTTATTTTACTTTTCGCAAAAAAAAAAATCAGAAAAAAATATCCATTGCTAAAAAAGATGTGAAGTCTGATATAACTTTAGGACAAAAATATTACTCTCTTTTCAATTATACTTATAAATATTGTGGGCACAATGAGTTGATTAATACTTTATTGGTTGTGTATATGGAGAATGGTAAAAATAATCGGAGAATTTACTTATTCGGTAATTTAGAAAGAAAGAAAGCAACTATTAACTTGGACAAGAAGTTTCACTTGTTTAGTCACTAACTTGTTTATTCTTTTTTCTCTTGTCTTTTTGCTTTTGTGTGCATTAGATTGACTTTTGTAGGTATCGTCATTATAAGCCCTCACGACACTACAACTCATACACTAGGGACACCTAGGGGTTTAAAGGCTTGTTGCATATGCTAAATGCAACCGTAATCCCTACAAAAGTGGCTTAGGTTAATTTTATTTTAAAGATGTTTATGTTTTTCTCGAGAGCTAGCAAAATATTAGGTTTGTGGGTGTGATGAGTGGTAAATAGATCACTATTTCCCACTCATTTGACTTAATATTTTGTATAGTTTCTTGAGTTTTGTGAATTTTTGATGTGTTTTGTGGTATTTTGTAGATAAATAAAATAACAAGACTCTTTGGAAAACGGACGAAAAAGGGCAAAAATATAAATTTCCTGCTAAAATGCACCGTTTACTAAAATGCATCGTCTGATAACGTGTGCCAGGCAAGTGTCACAATTAGAGAAGTTTTGCTATCATACGCCATTGCTAACATGCGCTTGCCACGTGTCAACATCACAACAAATCTGCTAACGTGCGCCAGACACATGTCACCATCATATGATGCCGACACTTATCATTGAAACACGTCATTACTTGCGTCATGCTGACATCAGGGTCGCGACACGCAAACCCTTATGCGTCGCGACGCCAAGCCAATAATTGATTTAATAATTCTACCGACGCCATGTGTCACCATCTCCGCGAAGCCCGTGCCACGCGTCCAACATCAACGACGCGTCACGATGCGGAGGCACAAAATTTCCCTATAAATTGAGGCCGAATTTCATTTGTAAACTCATACTTTCTTCTGAGGAATTCCTTAAGAATACTAAGAAGATTGTATCTTGTTTGTTTATTTACAACTTTCAGTATTTAATTTTATTTAATTTTCGCAATAGCACTTTCTTTTCTTTACTATTCAGTCTTTTACTATTCAGCATGAGTAGGTAACTCACCTCTGCTGGGGTTAAAGGTTAAGCTTTTATTACTAATATTTAGATTAATCTCTCTTAATTATAATATATAAACTATTTAAAACCTAACTTAATGGGATACCGCCTTTATGGTCGGTTGGAATTAATTATAAATCTGACTTAATCAGGATACCGCCTATATGGTCGGTTGGTAATTATCACGCAAAGTTTATATATTATAATAAGGGAGATATCTAAATTAGAAGTAATAAAAGTGGATCCTCTAACCCCAGCATTTTCTTTATTGTATTTTTACCTTTTTAATTTTCAAGCTTTTACTTTATGTCATTTATTTTATTTAAGCTTTTACTAGCCTTAGATATGTGTCGTAACTAAACCCGTTATCTGGGGTTGTGATGAATTCCAATATCACTAGTTTATAAGGGGTTATTTTATGGTTTGGGTAATATAAAGGTTTATTTATTAAGTCTTAAGTTTAATGCTTCTTGTTAACTGGCCATTAATAAGATTGATGTGGTAAACTTAAAATAAACTTGACAAATGATTTTAGGTTTCAGCCTTACACTTAATAGCCCACGATCTTCCTTAAGGATAAATAACCCTTTAATAGATTTCCTTACATGATAGACATATACCCGTCGGGCGGGGGTAGCCACAATTGGAACTTAATTTTAATGAATTCAGGTAACTTGGTTGACACAGACATATGATTAATTGGGTTACACTGGGTATTTGCATCTGACCATCGACAGAGGCTTTTGCATAATTTTGTGTTCCAGGTTAGTAAATCAATATATTACACAAACATAATATGACCACTTCATCTTTAAAAGATATTGGAAAGATTCACAACCATAGATAGTTTAATAATATTGAATTTTCCTTTAATTTATTTTTGCGCTGTTTAATTTACTTATTTTAAGTTTAAAGTCACCATCTAATCAAACAACCAATCTATTAGATATTCATAAATATTTGACTTCATAAATTAATAGCTTAGGTATTAAGTCCTTGTGGGATCGATACATTTATACTACTTGAACGATACATGCACTTGCATTATACGCGTGTGATTACGCCGGTCAGAAGCCTAGGCCGAAAATTCATCTTCGAAAAGTCTCCAAATTTTGCTTGCTCATTCAAGATGGAAAAGTTAAGAAAATCAAGAAATTAGCTTAAGGAATTAGGAGAATTAAATATAATTCTTTATATCCCTAAGCTTAGAAATCATGTTTCTTATTCTTGAGCATCTCGAGACATTCTAGGGTTTCTTATTTTCTTTAGAATTTGGGTGTTTTTTATATGGAAGATTGAATAAAAGACTTGGTGCATGTGTGAAGTAGAATTAAATGATATTATTGTAATATTTATTCAATTTGATCATTTGATGATATGTTGTCATTCTAGAGTGTTATGCCCACTCTTGTAATGCCTAGAATTGTTCTTGGGTGCTTCATTTATGGTGGCTTGGATTGGTGTTGTGATTAATGTGATTAATATTGAGAAAATTGGATTTAAAGCATGAAAATGATATTTTAAGTTACCAAATCAGATCTGGAATTCTGTGATTTTGGTGATGAAAAGTATGTTGTATAAATGTATTGGATGTGTTTTGGGTATTGGAACAATTGCCGGAAATTTTTTCAGAGTTGAAATATATGAAAACGGTGAAAAACGGCGTTACCAGGTGAGTTTCGGGCTTACTAGGTGTCTGCTATCCAAACAGTGAATTGGCCACTGTTTGGGCAGCCCATGAACTTCCCAAGTACCATTGGAGCTGACCTGGGCAGCCCCCATGTGTGTTGGTTGGTCGTTTCGGACAAAAACGTGTTTTATGCCATTTTGCGGAAAAATATTTTCGTAAAAGTTTCGCGATGTTCCTTAGCTATTTTTGTCGTTATTTGATATCGAATAAATATATTTAGGTGAAATATGAATAAATTATTCATATTATATATTGAATAATTTATTCGATAATTTAAAAAGTTTTTAAAATTACGATTTCACCCGAACCGCTAGCTTCCGTTGCACCCGCGCCAAAACCCCAACACCAATATCATCCAAATAATATATTTTACATGAAAAATATTATGTTTGAAGGTCCATAACCAGATCAGATCCAGTTTCATTTTTGTCCAATTTTCATGCCAAAATTCAATTTATTTACAAATTAATCTTATTAATTTTTCACCAAATTAAATCATCACAATACAAAGTTCTAAGAACAATTCTAGGCAACATTAGAGTGGTAACATCACTCTAGAATGATAATTATTAATTTTGAGATTAATTCATTAATTAATCTAAATACACATGTTTAAAAGAAAACTATTAAGTTATTAAACAATCAACCCCAAGTTTTTGATCCATATAAATATCCAAGATACATATATTTTAAGACATGCAAAATACATATCCAATATATATTTTCATGCTTGAAAACAAAAACAAGAAATTAGATATTGGAAACTTTTAATTACCTTAATTCCAAGCTCCAATTTTAATTCCTTTCTCCTTGGTGTTGTTTGCTTAATTCTCAAACCTTAACCCCTTTTTTTCTTTTTATTTCTCAACCCAAGAGAGTCATCAACTTGTAAAATGAAACAAGTTTCATTTTTATAGTGAAACAACCCTAATGGCCGAATTTCACCCAATGTTTTTAGCAAAAAATAAATAATTTTTATGGCCAAGATTTTGACACAATTGGATCTTATCCAAATAAATTAATTATTTTGATATTTTGTTAATTAAAAAACATGTGTCAAACACATGGTTTAGCCAATTAAAATTGGCCAAATACTAAGAATATTCCAAATAATATTCTTAGTCAAAATTAAATTAATTAACAATTAAATTTATTTATTTAAACTAATTAACAAAAGAACAAAATAAAAATATGGAAAAAGATTCCAAGAATAGTCTTCCATTTTTATCATTATTAATAATTAATTAACAATTAATTAATTATTAATAATAATAATAAAAACAAGTGTCAAAATTTAATCGGTTAATAATGTGTATCTAATCTAAATTATTTATCGTATATAAATACACATTATTTAATACGCATGTGTAAATTATGAATAATCTGAATTATCCATAATTAATTGCCCAAGTGCTCAACGAGTACACTTTATATTGTGGGACTCTCTAGGTTCAAGTTTATCTGTCACATAAACCATTTCTATGTCCTTAATTTGTCCACTCACAAATTACGACGACCACAGATAATCGAGTTGAACCATCCAACTTGAAATCATTGCATATATATAATCCTTCTGTCATAGGTTATCTGAATTTTTCCGGAGATATAGATTAAACGTCAAATCTCCGCTATGAACAATTCAGGTGTCGCGACATAATTATGATTCTTCAATAAATATTCAAAACTCGTTTCCGAATCATACCTCGGCCAAGGATTTCAAAGAATCACAAATTGGACATTTACCCGTACACGGGACTGACAAATCCTATCTGAATACATCACAGGATATCGTGAGTATCAGTCCATACCCAACAAACATGTGGAGGTCTGATCTTAAAAGATCGTTGACGTGACTGTCATCAAAGTATGAATGATATCTAACATATCCACAGTGGTATCACAAGTCAAAGGAGGTGATATGCTATTCGACTCGTAAAGATTCCTATTGACTTTGGTGTACCATTTATCAGTAATCTTTGAATGAGTCGTTCAGTATTTATCCAATAAATACCTACGTGTCTATATGAGTCTCCCAAGACTCATGATTTACTAAGACAAACCATTAGAACAATTCTAATATACGACACGTACCGGTCTCACGGGTTTACTAACCAACCAGATATGTAAACCTTGACTAAGAACATTTTAAGAATGAATCATATTGTGACATTTCTCAGTTACAATTGAGGTGATTTTGTAATTATGTCACAATTATTCATTTTAAGGTCATTTACGCCTTTACCATATAAAGAATATATTGATGAAAATTATATTCATAATAAAATAAAATATACATCGTATTTACAATAAATACAACGAAATTTGGGGCGCCAAGCACCAACTCCAACATTTTCTCCCACTTGCTCTAGTGCCAAATTTGATGGTATCTAATACCCATTCCCTCTACATGTCTATCATATAGTCTCGGAGGTAAGGCATTCGTAAGCAGGCCTGCTATGTTGTCCTCTCCAGATATCTTACATACGGCAACATCTTATCGAGCGATGATCTTACGAATAATGTGGTACTTTTATTCCACATGTTTCGATTCTCGATGCGCTCTGGGTTCTTTTGCTTGTGCAACGGCACCACTATTATCACAGAACAACGAGATCGAATCCTCGATGTTTGGGACAAATCTCAATTCTATGATAAATTTTCTAATCCATATAGCTTCCTTTGTAGCTTCTGATGTTGTAATATATTCTGCCTCAGTGGTGGAATCAGTTGTTGATCCTTGTTTGGAACATTTCCAACTGACTGCAGCATTATTAAGAGTAAATACAAAACCTAGGGTAGACTTTCTATCTTCAGGATCTGACTGAACTCAGAATCTGTATATCCCCTTATCTGTAAATCACCTTCTCCATAAATAAGAAACTTATCCTTAGTACCTTTTAGATACTTTAGGATATGTTTAACGGCCATCCAATGGTCGTTACCTGGATTTGACTGATATATGCTAGTAACGCTTACTGTATGACTAATATTAGGTCTCGTATATAACATGGCATACATGATGCTTCCTAAGCATGATGCATAAGGTTGACTAGACATTCTAGCCTTTTCATCTTCCGTCTGAGGACACATCTTCTTCGAAAGATGAATGCCATGTCGAAAAGGTATATTAGCAACTTTACAATTGCTAAAATTGTACCTTTCTAGGATGTTATCTATGTACAAAGATTATGATAACCCAATCAGCTTCCCTTCTCTATCTCTAAAGAGTTTTATACCAAGTATATAGGAAGCTTCACCCAGGTCTTTCAAATAGAAGTTTTTACAGAGATATGCTTTAACACCATACATCATTCCAAGATCATTTCCAATGATCAGGATGTCGTCAACATAAAGCACTAAGAACATGATCATACTCCAACTAACCTTCTTATAAACACAAGGTTTTTCTTTGTTTGTTAGAAAACCAGAAAATCTGATTACCTCATCAAAACGAAGATTCCAACTCCGCGAAGCTTGTTTAAGCCCATAAATGGACTTCTTAAGCTTAAATACCATGCCAGAATTTTGGCTGAAGAGAAAACCCTCCGGTTGTTCCATATAGATTTCTTCATCAAGATATCTATTAAGAAAAGCCATTTTGACATCCATTTGCCAAATATCATAATCATCGTAAGCATCGATAGCCAACAAACCTAACCTTTCACCCTCGAGGAAAAAGTTTATCTTGCTGCGTCACCTTAACGTATGCAGGACAGACCCAAACCCTAATATAATTAAGGTTTGGTTTCCTACCAACCAATATCTCATATGGAGTAGTGGGAACAGCTTTAGAAGGATCCCTATTCAACATATGTGTAGCAGTTAGAAGAGCTTACCCCCACAAAAAGTAAGGTAGATCTGTAAAACTCAACATGAATCGGACCATATCCAATAAAGTCTGATTTCTCCTTTCAGATACTCCATTGTGATATGGAGTACCCGAAGGAGTATATTAAGCGAGAATCTCATTCTTTTTAAGATACTCGGTGAATTCACTACTCATATATTCACCACCTCGATCTGATCGAAGGCATTTGATGAATTTACCAGTTTGCTTTTCTACTTCGTTTCGAAATTCTTTGAACTTTTCAAAGGGTTCCGATTTATGTTTCATTAAATAAACATAACCATGCCATAACAAATCATTGGTAAATGTTACAAAATAAGAAAAACCACTATGAACAATGTGACTTATAGGACCACATACATCAGTATGTACGAGCTCCAATAAGTCAGTGGCTCGATGTCCAACACCATTAAATAGGGCTTTGGTCATTTTACCCTAAATACAAGATTCACAAGTTGGAAAAGATTGTATGGTTAGATTCTCAATCAAACCATTCTTAACCAACTGGGTTAGGTGTCGTACACCTATATGAACTAACCGCATATGCCACAATTCAGTATCAGTTATTTTAGATCTTTTACGTTTATTATCCCCAATTTCGTAAACATCTCTAATGGCATGCAAAATATAATGACCTTGTGAATTTGAACATTTGGGTAACATAACATTATTCATATTATATATATACATAGAACGATTCTTAATATGTACATGATATTCTTTTGTATCTAATACAAATAGGGAGATAATAATAGCTACATAACCCGGCACAAAAACACAATCTGTCAAAATGATGATGCATCTGGATAGACGAATCTCGTATTCGCCAACGGCTGCTGCAGATAAAGAATCTCCATTCCCAAAACACAGCTGCATCTCACCTGGATTAAGCATCCTACTGACCCTCAGTCCCTGCAATGAATTACAGATGTGAGTCGGACTAGCAGAATCTAAAACCCATCCAGAACCAATGGCTTCACAAGCCAAAGAGATATCAATGATAGGGAGAATAAACATACCTGATGCGACGGCTCTCTCCCGTCTTACGGAAGCTATGTAGTGTGGACAATTGCGTCTCCAATGTCCAATCTTGCCACAGTGGTGGCACTTGTCCTCAGCTGCTTTCGTTTTCTTCAACTTGATTGGCTTTTCAACTTTTCCTTTGGGAGGAACACCAGTGTTAGTGTCCTAGACATGCCACAAGATCTCTAAGCATGATTCGTGTGTGAATAATAATCAAAATTAAGTTGCGGAGGACTTACATTGATCGGTTGAGTTCAAAACCTTTGTGGATGTTGAAGCTTCCAAGCTCATGGGTGAGTATCCCTATCACCTTCATTTGACTCCCTTATGTGCTAGCAAGAACAAATGGAACAAATTTTATCTCCCAAGGAGAAACAAATTTACCCAAGAGAGAGGGAAGAAATCGGCAGTCTTCAAAAGACAGAGAAGCCAAATGCTTTTGATTCTTTCGGCCAAGCTGAAAGAGAATCAGTGGCCATTTCAAAACAAAACGGAAGAAAGGCCAATTGTTTCATTCAAAAAAAAAAATTGCTTCTTGCCACACAGAATAATAATAAAAACAAAGTCAGTAGCGTTATTTAATTAGAAAATTCAAATGGCCACGTTTTTGCTTTCTGTCAGCCTATCTTTTCAAGAAGTCAAAATGGCCATCCTTTTAAAAGGCAGAGGCCAATTCGGCCATTAACCAATCAAGGCCATTCAGCCTTCATCAAATAAAGGTCATTCGGCCAAAATGCATTTTGGCCAAGATTGCCAGGGAGAGAGAGTGATTAATTTCCAAAATTAAATGTGTTGAGTGTTTTACAAGATTCCATCAAAACACATCACTCATATTTCCTGTTGAAATCAAATTTCAATTAATATATTTAATATATTTTTTAGCCCAATTAAATAAATTAAATAGTAAAATCTAATTTAACTCTGAAATTTATTTTACCGATTAATTCCAAATTAATCGCGTCCTCTCCTATCGACAAATTTAATCTCAGATAAATTCTCGCCGTAATTAATCCCAGATTAATTCTTTCTCTGATAATTAATCCCAGATTAATTCTTACCGTAATTAATCCCAGATTAATTTTCTCTCTCTAAATTAATCCCAGATCTCTCTCATAATTAATCTCAAATTAATATTGTTCGAGTCAAACATCATCAGTGAATCTTTGGGATGCGACCCAAAAGATCCCTGGATATGTTGGCAGTAAATACGGTCATCGGACTATCTGAACACGTGCGTACCCAGTACCACTCATTTATCGATTTACAAGACAAGGTTGGCTTCTAGCAAAGCATCATGCCTACCAAATTCTCCAGAAATATTCTTTTACGGAATACATGATCTTTGTCAGGCGTAGTATACGTAATATTGCGTATTACGATCCAGTATCAGATGTCACATGCTAGGCCTGGGGCTGGAGTTGTGTCTGGCCCATACGAAACATATATCGGATCACTAACAACTAGTCTCTTTATGATCGGAAAGTCATGACCTAGTCATACTTCCCCGATGGCTATAACACTTAGAGTACCAGTTATGTATCTCTGCGTGATCATCATCTCCATATGACTCAAGTGATACTTCCTTATTGACATCACACCCAATACACTACGATTTTCAATATACCCAGAAGAGGCGTACACAGAACCTGTTAAAGCCCTGGACGACCAAAACCAAAGTATATCGATTGTCACAAGTATTAGCGATGCAAGTCTCAGGTTAAGACCAAATACACCTACCCTGATTCGGATTCCCATAGACACATAGTCATACTACCAATGGGATTCTGAGGGGTATATCCAGAGCGAAATTGTTTCCGTACCATCGGTAAACAGAACCTCCTATTACACTTGCATGAGTATCCAATACCAAAATATATGAGAACCATGCCGTTACGCTTCCATAACACGAACAAGTGTAATACTAGTCTATTCCGCATTATCGATGTCCAGTCTCGATAATACTACGACTAGGGATATTTAATGATTAAACCTTTGTGGATTAATATTGTCTCATATCTTATTAATCCGGAACTAATCATAAGGACTTTTATCATTTATATATCCAGGTAATCCAATTACAAATGATAAAAGAGCAATTTCCTTTGTCACATAGTTAATTTATACAACAACACCATGTTCTGTACAAATAGTGATGATATGGGTCATAATTGTCCAACAACCAGGACCAGTCTTCTTTGCCTTTTTCTTTTTCTTCTTGCCCGATCTTGTAGATTGAGAAGAAGAATAACTAGACGAAGAGGATTTTGAGATGAGTGTCGGCACACCCTTCTTGACGTCCTCCTCTGCAGTCTGAAGCATCATATGCAACTGAATGTAGGAACAACGAATACCATGCATGTTGAAGTACATAATGAACTGGGAATACGCCAGTGGGAGTGAGCCAAGAATCAAATTCCTGCCCAAAGTCTCATTCAGCTTAAAGTCAAACTTTCGGAGCTGCTCCATTAGAAGCATCATATGAAACTGACTGTAGGAACAACGAATACCGTACATGTTGAAGTTCATAATGAACTGGGAATACGCCAGTGAGAGTGAGCCAAGAATCAAATTCCTGCCCAAAGTCTCATCCAGCTTAAAGTCAAACTTTCGGAGCTGCTCCATGAGATCCATCATATGCAGGACATGTAAACTCACGGGCTTGCCATCAGCCAAACGAGCGTGGAAAAATTCCACAGAGATTCTGTACATCAGGATTTGCTCCTGGTTTAGAAATAGCTCCCGAAGTTGAGTTATAATGCTGTATGAGTCAGACATATCAGCATATTACCTCTTTAGATCAAGAGACATAGAACAGAGAATGAGTGACCTGACTCTCAGATCATCATCCTTCCACTTCTCAAATACCTCCCTCTCTTCAGGTAAAGACTCCGGTGCAATATCCAGCGGCATTTGATTATCCAGCACATAACCCAACTTCTCTGATCTCAAGACTATCTTAAGATCTAATTCACATTCACTAAAATTCTCAGGACCAGTCATTTTTTTCGCGTCTAGGACACAAGCAAAATGATTAGAGGAAGAAGAAGCTGTCATCACAAACTTAACAAAAGAAACATGAGTTAACAGATAAAAGTAATTTCATCAATATCACAAAACATCCAACATATCATGGATTTTTAATATAAGGATGCCCTCCCACTATTTTACGTAAATTGATAATCCCCAAATAAAATATGAGAATTCAATAATTAAATTAAATTCTATAACAGGAAGTAGACCTCATAAATATATTTGAACACACAGCTTTGGCACATTGTGCCAAAATATATTTGAAAGTAGGTAACAATTACCAATCACATCTAATGTGACTCTTTAAAATAGGTCCTGAACCATTTTCGATCCTCACTGCTTTGGCATCTATTGGATGGGGCGTGTTCAAGGCAATATTCGTCAATTTACATATCCAAGGTACTAATGCATTACCTCACTTTTTTGGCATCTATTGGTACACACGTTCGCTTGAATTTGTTTCTTATCAAATTAGTTTTAGCGGTATAAACAAATTTCCATTAACTATAGCCGCACTACTTTGGCAGATACAACCAATGTATCAAGAAAAATATTTATATCCGTATTTACGAGACGGACTTATTAGTGTACAATACACTCACAAAAAACAAAGCCTTATTATGAGGATTTTACAAAATAGTCAAATGACCGGCGTAAACACACACGTATAACGTAAGCGCACGTATCGTTCTAGTAGTATAAAAATATCGATCCCACAAGGACTTAATTCCTACTGTTGTTATTAATTGTTGATACTATTTATTTACAAATATCTAATTGAGGGAGAAGGGAATTGATTGCTTGAATGATTTGATTTGTAGATTTGCTAAATAAATAAAAAGATAAAAAGACAAAAGAAAATACTAAGGAAAATAAAAGACTCAAAGATCTAGGGTTGTGAATCATTCTAATATCTTTAAAAAGATGAACTGATTATTTTAAGTTTGTGTAATAAATCAGTTTACTAACCTGGAACATGAATTTATGTGAAAGCATCTGTCGATGGTCAGACACAAATACCCAGTTTAATCCAATTGAACCATATGTCTATGTCAACCAAATTATCTGGATTCATTAAGTTTAAGTTCTAATTATGGCTACCCCCGCCCAACAGGTATATGTCTATCCTGTAAGGAAATCTATTAAAGGGTTATCTATCCTTAAGAAAGATCGTGGGCTATTAAGTCAAAGGTTAAAACTTAAAATCCCTATGTCTAGTTCATTTTAGATTTACCACATCAATCTTATTGGTGATCAAACAACAAGAAGCATTTAAGACTTAATAAGTAAACCTTTAAATTACTCAAATTATAAAATAACCTCTTATAAACCGGTGATATTAGATTTCATCACAACCTAGAAAACTAACTTAGTTATAATACATAGTTAGGACAAGTAAAAAGACATAAAAATTACTAAAAAGTAAATGCGGAAAAATAAAATGCTAAGGTAAAAGGAATTAACTTATACTATTTAGATATCTCCCATAATATAATATATATATCCTTGTGATATTTTAAACTAACCGTCCAGTATGGCGGTATCCTCATTAAGTCAAATTAAAATAAACCAGCCATAAAGGCGGAACAAAAATTAAATCAACCGTCCAGTATGGCGGTATCCTCATTAAGTCAGGTTTAACCAGATTAAATTGAATAACCAACCGTCCAGAATGGCGGTATCCTTTATTAAGTCATGTTTTAAATAGTTATATATTATATTTTAAGGGAGATTAATCTAAATAGCAAAAGTAAAAGTATTACCTTATTACCTCAGCATAGAGAAGTTAGCTCTTCATGGATGAATGAAAACTACTATTTATAGAAGAGAATTACTACTACAAACGTAAATAAAACTGAATAAAAGAAACTAAAGAAGAGAACTCTCAATTTATTTATAAGGATTTCAGAGGATGAGGTACCTTGAAACTAATAAATTCAAAATCTATTTATAGGCAAAAAAATCTAATTTTTTATTATTATTTTTCTGATTTTTAATTTTTATTATTTTTTTTTAATTTTTTTTTGGATCGCTGAATTTTCGACACGTGGCATGGTGGCTAAAAAAAACGGCTCGTTGAATTTTTGACACGTGGCATGCGGTGCAATTACCAAAATACCCTCGGTGTCGGGACGGCCAAAATTACCAAAATACCCTTTTTGCCAAATTTCACAGTTTTGCTCCAAATCACCTCCAAAATATCCTGAAACTTTATTTTGGTGTCGGGATATCCAAAATTACCAAAATACCCTTTTTGCCGGGACGCCCAAAATCACCAAAATACCATTTTTGCCAAATTTCACCAAATTTCATAGTTTTGCTCCAAATCACCTCCAGAATGTCCTGAAACTTTATTTATCTACAAAATAACACAAAACACATCAAAATATTCACAAAACTCAAGAAACTATACAAAATATTAAGTTAAATGAGTGGGAAATAGTGATAGTTTTACCACTCATCACACCCCCAAACCTAACATTTTGCTAGTCCTCGAGCAAAATAAAATAACATAATAAAATTTAACTAAGCCACTTTCGTAGGGATCACGATTGTATTTAGCATATGCAACAAGCCTTTAAACCCCTAGGTGTCCATAGTGGACGAGTTGTAGTCTCGTGAGAGTTTACAGCAATGATACCCACAAACATTTTATAAAAGTAAAAAGGAAGTGAAACTAATGCACACAAAAGCAAAAAGACAAGAAAAAATAGAATAAAGAAGCTAGTGACTAATTAGATGAAACTTCTACTCCAAGTTTACTAGTTGTTTTGTTTCATTCTAAATTACTGAATAAGTAAATTCTCCGATTATTTTTACCATTCTTCATCTACACAGCTAACAAAGTTTTATTCAACTCATTTTTGCCCACAACAGTCATAAGTGCAGTTGATAAGAGAATAATATTTTCGTCCTAAAGTTTTATCAAAGTTCACATCTTTTGTAGTAATGGAATAAATTTTCTGATTTTTCTGATTTTTTTCTTCGATTTTTTTCTCTATTTTTTATTTATATACAATATATTCCATCTATGTAGCGAGCTTTAGGTCGGTGACTCCCAAACCAGTTGGTTTTAGGGCATCAGGTGTTAAAACACCCATACGGACTTAATTACCCAGACTTCAGATATATATATATATATATATATATATATATAATATATATATATATAATATATATATATATATATATATACCCAAACCAGTTGGTTTTAGGGCACTAGAAGTTAAAACACCCTTACATACTTAATAACTCAGATCTCAGATGTATTTTTTTTTATTCCATCACTTTTTTAAGATGCTTCTCCAATTAAACTATAGAACTGAATATTACAATCTTTTCAATTTTATCCTATGTCCGTATGTTACCATGTATGTTGATAATATCTGCCAACTAAGTATATGAAGATCCATTTTTAGTCAGTTTTATGGAGAATTTACAAATTAAATAATTCAAAAGGAATAAACAAAAATTAACTTGTTTCGAAATATAGGTTTGAAATACGTATCAGGAGTGAGAATTCCTTACACAACTATTTCTTACCAATTTCACCTTTTTAGTCAACATAAAAACAAAACCATAAAAAAAATAATTTTACTGGTCATGGTGTGTGACTAATTGTCGAATGGACTTCCCGTTGTAGATTCCCTAGAGGGAGGGTGGAGCAAGGCTCACTTAAGTCCCTTACCTCTTAGGCTCTTATCGCTTGGTGTCAGGAATAAACAACAAGTCCTCCAAACTAGTCTATCACAACAAGCTACGGGTGAATGATTATCTAGGTGCCTTCATGACCAGCGTAAACACACACGTATAACGCAAGCGTACGTATCGTTCAAGTAGTATAAAAAGTATCGATCCCACGAGGACTTAATACCTAAGCTATTAATTTTATGAGGTCAAATGATTACTAGTATCTAACAGGTTGTTTAATTGATTTGAAATGACGACGATTCTAAATTTATAGACAAGTAAATAAAACTGTTTGAAAGTAGATTTTAAGAAAATTCAATATTAAAAACTATCTAGGGTTTTGATTTCTTTTAATAACATTTTAAAGATGAAGTGGTTATCTTAAAGTTGGGTAATATATTGATTTATTAACCTGGAACACTAAATTATGTAAAAGCCTCTTCCGATGGTCAATTACAAATACCTAGTATAATTCAATTGAACCATATGTCTATGTCAACCAAATTACCTAGATTCATTAAGATTAAATTTCAATTAAGGCTACTGACCGGCGTAAACACACACGTATAACGCAAGCGCACGTATCGTTCAAGTAGTATAAAAATATCGATCCCACGAGGACTTAATTCCTACTGTTGTTATTAATTGTTGAATCTATTTATTTACAAATATCTAATTAAATGAAGAAGAGAGAGATTGTTTGTTTGTTTGGTTGAAAGACTTTGCTAAATAAATAAATAAATAAAAAGATAAAAGAAAATACTAAAGAAAATACAAAAGACATAAAGATCTAGGGTTGTGATTTATTCCAATATCATTTTAATGATGAAGTGATTATTTTATAGTTAGGTAATACAATGATTTATTAACCTGGAACACGAAATTATGCGAAAGCATCTGTCGATGGTCAGACACAAATACCCAGTATAACCCAATTGAACCATATTCCTATGTCAACCACATTATCTGGATTCATTAAGATTGAGTTCCAATTATGGCTACCCTCGCCCGACAGGTATATTCATATCCTGTAAGGAAATCTATTAAGGGTTATCTATCCTCAAGGAAGATCGTGGGTTATTGAGTCTAAGGTTTTAAACTTAAAATCTCTATGTCTAGTTCATTTTAAGTTTACCTAATCAATTTTATTAATGGCCAATTAATAAAAAGCATTAAGATTAAGACTCAATAAATAAATCTTTATAATACCCAAACTATAATCTAACCCTTATAAACTGGTGATAGTGAAATTCATCACAACCCCAGATAACAATTTAGTTACAACACATAACTAGGACTAATAACTGAAAAATAAAAGACATAAAGTAAAAATACTGAAAAGTAAAAGACATAAAGTAAAACTGAAAAGTAAAATAAAATAAAATGCAAAGGTAAAAGGAATTACTTTTACTACTACTAATTTAGATATCTCCCATAAAATAATATATAAACTTGTTATAATATTACCAACCGACCAATCTGGCGGTATCCTGATTAAGTCAAATTAAGTCCAACCAGCCATATAGGCGGTACCATAATTAAATTATCAACCGACCAATATAGCGGTATCCTTTTTAAGTCAGGTTTAAACCAGATTAAAATAAATTGCCAACCGACCAATATAGCGGTATCCTTTATTAATCAGTATTTTAATTAGTAAATATATTATTTTTAAGGGAGATTAATCTAAATAGTAACAGTAAAAGAATTACCTTTCACCCTAGCTGGGAAATTACTTCCTCATGAATAGTAAAAACTGTAAAAAGTAAAAAAATAAAAACTAAATTACTATTATTACAAATGGTAATTAAAATAAATTACAAACTAAAAAATAAAAAATAAAATTAAAATATTTTTAGAGAGAGAAACTATCTCTTCATCAAAGAGATGAGAGAGAGAAAGACACACTGGCGCACTTTAGCAAATCCGGCGCATGCTGGGCGTCGCGACGCGCAAGGCTTCAGCGTCGCGACGCCGAAATGACGATTTTGCCCTTTTTGTCCAATTTTGTCCATTTTGCCCCAAAATTGTCTCCAATGCTTTCCAAACTTTATTTATCTGCAAAATAACACAAAATACATCAAAACGTTCACAAAACTCAAGAAACTATACAAAATATTAGGTTAAATGAGTGGGAAATAGTGACAGAAATACCACTCATCACACCCCCAAACCTAACATTTTGCTAGTCCTCGAGCAAAATACAGAATAAAATAACAAAATAAAATTTAACTAAGCCATTTTCGTAGGGATCACGGTTGCATTTAGCATATACAACAAGCCTTTAAACCCCTAGGTGTCCCTAGTGGACGAGTTGTAGTCTCGTGAGGGTTTACAGCAATGATACCCACAAACATTTTACAAAGGTAAAAAGATAGTAAAACTAATGCACACAAAAGCAAAAAGACAAGAGAAAAGAGAATAAAGAAGTTAGTAACTAATCAGGTGAAACTTCTACTACAAGTTACTAGTTGTTTTGTTTCTTTCTAAATTACTAAATAAGTAAACTCTCCGATTATTTTTACCATTCTCCATATACACAGCCAACAAAATATTAAACAACTCATTTTTTACCACAACAGTCATAAGTGTAGTTGAAAAGAGAGTAATATTTTTGTCCTAATGTTCTATCAAATTTCACACCTTTTTGGGGTAATGGAATAATTTTTCTGATTTTTCTGATTTTTTCTTTGCTTTTTCCGAATTTTGACTTTTTTATTTATATACAATACCTTCCGTCTATGTAGCGAGCTTTGGGTCGGTGGCTCCCAAACTAGTTGGCTTTAGGGCACCAGGTGTTAAGACACCCCTACGGACTTAATTACTCAGACTTCAGATATATATATTTTGCAGTATCTTTGATCCATGTAACGAGCTTTGGGCCAATGACTCCAAAACCAGTTGGTTTTAGGGCACTAGGTGTTAAAACACCCTTACAGACTTAATAACCCGGATCTTAGATACTTTATTTTTGTACATCAGATTTTTTTTTTTTTATTCCACTACTTTTTATAGATGCTTCATCCAATTAAACTAGAGCACTGAATATTACAAACTTTTCAATTACTGCTCATGTCTGTATGTTACTATGCATGTTGATAATACATGTCAACTGAGAATATGAAGATTCATTTTTAGTCAGTATTATGGAGAATTCACAAATTAAATAATTCAAAAGGAAATAAACAAAAGATAACTTATTTCGAAAATAGGCTTGAGATACGTCTCAAGAGTGGAAACTCATTACTCAGCTATTTCTTACCAATTTCACCTTTTTAGTTAAAATAAAAACACAAAAATGCAAAATATTTTTGTAATTTTTGAAAACTTTTCAATTTTTTTGTATTTTTCGAAAAATTTTGGACTAAAAGTAAAAACACAATACAAACAAGTACTATTAACTATACCTCACCCCCAAACCTAAATGAGACATTGTCCCAATGTCTTAAACAGTAGAAGAAGAGTTTAGAAAATAATACCTGATGAGATGAAATTCTACAGGAAAAATTACCGATAGGAAAAATTTATGTTCAATTTACGTTTTTTTTTTTTAACCACGATCGATAATTGACCATTTTTTAATGAAACTTTCGACAGAGTCTCCTCTAAAAACTCAAAATTTCCCCAAATTCATCCTACAACTAACACTTCAAAAATCACCACAATGTCAAGCTTCGCCCCAAATTCTACAAAATTCCATCGATCTGGCAATTTCTAAACTCAGAATTCAGCCGGTTATTCACCGCTAAACTTCCAAATTCACAATCCTCCAATTTCAACAAAATCAACACAAACTCATTTAATTTTTCAATTATCCCCTTTACTGCCAAAATTTCAAACCTGTAACATCCAATTTTTATCAAAATTAACCACACAAATTATCCACAAAAATCAGATCTGATCATTGATGGTTTTGATCGTGGGTCAGATGCTGTCTCGGTGATTTCACGGTGGTGGGTATCTCATCTTTGGTCGTTTTGGCAGTGGCGTGGCTGGTGGATCTCGGCGGTGTTGGTCTGGTCTCGGTTTGGTGGTTCACGGCTCGGCAAGGGTGAGGTTTGCGGCTAGTGGTGTCTCGGCTAGTGGATCTTGGTGATGATGGTTCGGTTTTGATTCGGCGAAGGAAGGGCTCGGTCACGGCAATGGTGGCTCGCGGTGGATGGTTGATGCTTTCGGCGATTGGGTTGCTGTGGAGGTTCTCGGCTTTTGCGGTTTCGGTGATGGTGATTGATTTCGAAGAGGAAGATGATGATGGGTTTGATAGATCTCGGTCAAATGCTCTCGGTTTGGTGGGTCTCGGCTGGCTGGGTGATGGGTGGTGGTTCTCGGTTTGGTTTCTGGTCTCAGTTGAGGACGGGGTTTTGCTCGGTGGTGAGGGTATGGTGAGTCTCGGTTTTGAGGTGATGGTTGGTGGTTGGTGGTGATGATTCGGTTGTGGATGGATTTGGCTGCTGAGTTGAGAGAAAATGGTGAGATCTGTGAAGAAGGAGGAGTGATCTGTGAGTGGTGGCTGCTGGTTTTAGGCTTGTAATCAAACCAGTGTCGCGACACTGAAATTGGTTGTGCGTCGCGACTCTCGGTAATTTTTAGGGATTTTTTTTTTTTGGCAAAACCATGTCTTGCGACAGATAAATCCATAGGGACGCGTCCCAAGAGCTGATTCCTTACTCGGCCGTCTTTTCTGGATTGACTTTGTATCTTCGTGATTTTGTCAAATTTTTATTTTGTGAAAATCCCGCTTGTTCTGGTTTGCTTTGTCCTGAAAATTCCATTTTAATTTTTCCTGCAAAACTCATACACAAAATTAAAAAGTTCACACAAAATATGAAAACAAATTACAACAAATTGCATGGGTTGCCTCCCTGCTAGCGCTAAATTTTTCGTCTTCAGCCAGACGTGACTGAAATTCATCTGTTAAGGAGGTTTCAATGTCGTTTTGGATGTCCGATTAAAGACAATCCCGTGAGCGTTGCTTTTGAAGGGTCTCTTCCAACGGTAAAGTGGTAAAAAGAATTTTGTCTTATTCAGTGATCGTGCCACCTTTTTGATCTTTGTTGCTCCATTGGTTCCTGAAAAGAAAGTAATAAAATTAAGAGGTCTCGTATGGTGCTTGACTTGGAATGGAAGTTCCATTCTTTCAAGCTTCTGGGTGATTTCTTTGATCAGTACTCCCCGATACAGCGATGTTTTTCCTGAATGCTCTGGATCTTTAATAAGGTCAGACATTTGCTCCTCCATTTGCTCTGTTTCTTGCTCCACATTTTCTTCACAGATGTATTTGAAAATTTCTGCATTCAGCTCTTCATCTGTCATCTGTGAAATACATGTTTCAAAATTTTCAACCTGAGGATGAAAAGAAATGTCAGATTTTAGGTCTTCATCCTCTGATATGGTTGAAATGATTCGCTCAGGTAGATCTTCATCAAATATTTGTGCAATGGAATCTCCAAGATCTTCATTTTGAGAATACAGAATTTCATCCTCAATTTTTTGATGCAGTTGGTACAAACAGCTCAGTTTCATCCTCGTCAGAATCTGAATAGTAGAAATCAAATCGAGACTTTGTCGGTTCGGGTTCCTGAACTGATACCTCTGGTTGTTGATTCTCCTCAGCTTCCTCCTCTGTTAAGGTGTCATTGTGGATTTCTGGGTACTCGAAGGCTTCATCAGTGTTATCTGAAACTGGTTCTGAGATATGATGTTCTGGTTTTCTGTTATTGTCTGATCTGATCTGTCATTCTTTGTATGGATTCTGCGTTACTCTGAATTTGTGCATCAAATCGAGCTTCTTGTTCTTTGAACATGTGAATTAATTGATCTTCCTCGGATTGTTGTGATTCTTGATAAGGATCAAAGGAAGATGATGGATAAGATGGAAAATGTGATGGTTCTGTGAAATATGTTGGCTCATCATACCATGAAGGATTCTGATAGTTCTGCCACCCTGAATTGTAGTTGTACTCGCAATAATCGCTTGGGTGGTTACCATTACATATGTCACATCTCCACATTGAGTTCTGTTGAGCAAAAGTAGTATTACTTGGTTCTGGCATCCAGTGATAGTCATTGGGCTCAACAACAGGCCTCAGAAAACCGGATTGTTGCTCCTAGATTTGGGGTGTATCCTCTTGTAACGCTCGTAATTTTCAATCTCCCAGTAGTGTTCCATTTTTTTAATCACCTGAAAACAAAAGAAATAAAAATTACAAAATAAAAGAAAGAAAATTAGATATAAGTAAATTAGATAGTTTCAAAATTAACAACTCAAGAAAATTAAGTCCCCGGCAACGGCGCCAAAAACTTGACCGGCGTAAACACACACGTATAACGCAAGCGCACGTATCGTTCAAGTAGTATAAAAATATCGATCCCACGAGGACTTAATTCCTACTGTTGTTATTAATTGTTGAATCTATTTATTTACAAATATCTAATTAAATGAAGAAGAGAGAGATTGTTTGTTTGTTTGTTGAAAGACTTTGCTAAATAAATAAATAAATAAAAAGACAAAAGAAAATACTAAAGAAAATACAAAAGACATAAAGATCTAGGGTTGTGATTTATTCCAATATCATTTTAATGATGAAGTGATTATTTTATAGTTAGGTAATACAATTGTTTATTAACCTGGAACACGAAATTATGCGAAAGCATCTGTCGATGGTCAGACACAAATACCCAGTATAACCCAATTGAACCATATTCCTATGTCAACCACATTATCTGGATTCATTAAGATTGAGTTCCAATTATGGCTACCCTCGCCCGACAGGTATATTCCTATCCTGTAAGGAAATCTATTAAAGGGTTATCTATCCTCAAGGAAGATCGTGGGTTATTGAGTCTAAGGTTTTAAACTTAAAATCCATATGTCTAGTTCATTTTAAGTTTACCTAATCAATTTTATTAATGGCCAATTAATAAAAAGCATTAAGATTAAGACTCAATAAATAAATCTTTATAATACCCAAACTATAATCTAACCCTTATAAACTGGTGATAGTGAAATTCATCACAACCCCAGATAACAATTTAGTTACAACACATAACTAGGACTAATAACTGAAAAATAAAAGACATAAAGTAAAACTGAAAAGTAAAATAAAATAAAATGCTAAGGTAAAAGGAATTACTTTTACTACTACTAATTTAGATATCTCCCATAAAATAATATATAAACTTGTTATAATATTACAAACCGACCAATCTGGCGGTATCCTGATTAAGTCAAATTAAGTCCAACCAGCCATATAGGCGGTACCATAATTAAATTACCAACCGACCAATATAGCGGTATCCTTTTTAAGTCAGGTTTAAACCAGATTAAAATAAATTGCCAACCGACCAATATAGCGGTATCCTTTATTAATCAGTATTTTAATTAGTAAATATATTATTTTTAAGGGAGATTAATCTAAATAGTAACAGTAAAAGAATTACCTTTCACCCTAGCTGGGAAATTACTTCCTCATGAATAGTAAAAACTGTAAAAAGTAAAAAATAAAAACTAAATTACTATTATTACAAATGGTAATTAAAATAAATTACAAACTAAAAAATAAAAATAAAATTAAAATATTTTTAGAGAGAGAAAGGCACACTGAAATCTGAAATTTCGCGCTCTATTTATAGGTAAAATTTTACTGTTCGAGCGTCGCGACGCCAAAGCCCTCAGCGTCGCGACGCTGGATTTTGTCGACGTGGCACGATGAGGAGGCGACACGTAGCAATTCGGATAAGAGGATAAGGTTGACACGTGTAATGGCGGCTGGAACTCAATTATGAAGCTGACGTCATTGATGACGTGGCACTGTTCATGACGTCATTGGTGACGTGGCACTGTTCATGACGTCATTGGTGACGTCATGATGATGTGGCGTGCGCACGTTAGCGGATCTTCTGTGGTGGTGACACGTGGCACGGCGCATGTTAGCAAAGTCAAACTTCTCAAATTGTTGACCGTTGACCTGGCGCACTTTAGCAAATCCGGCGCATGTTGGGCGTCGCGACGCGCAAGGCTTCTGCGTCGCGACGCCGAAATGATGATTTTGCCATTTTTGTCCAATTTTGTCCATTTTGCCCCAAAATGTCTCCAATGCTTTCCAAACTTTATTTATCTGCAAAATAACACAAAATACATCAAAACGTTCACAAAACTCAAGAAACTATACAAAATATTAGGTTAAATGAGTGGGAAATAGTGATAGAAATACCACTCATCAGCTACCCCCGCCTGACAGGTATATTCCTATCCTGTAAGGAAATCTATTAAATGGTTATCTATCCTCAAGGAAGATCGTGGGCTATTGAGTCTGAGGTCTTAAACTTAAAATCCATATATCTAGTTAATTTTAAGTTTACCTAATCAATTTTATTAAAGGCCATTTAATTAAAAAGCATTAAGATTAAGACTCAATAAATAAAACTTTATATTACCCAAACTATAATCTAACCCCTTATAAACCGGTGATATTAAAAGTCATCACAACCCCAGATAACTAATTTAGTTACAACACATAACTAGGGCAGGTAAAAACTTTAAAATAAAAGACTTGAAGTAAAAATGCGGTAAAGTAAATACTGAAAGGTAAATTACAATAAAATAAAATGCTAAGGTAAAAGGAATTACTTTTACTACTACTTATTTAGATATCTCCCATAAAATAATATATAAACTTGTGATAATATTACCAACCGGCCAATCTGGCGGTATCCTGATTAAGTCAAATTAAGTCCAACCGGCCATTAAGGCGGTAATATGTGTCCATAAACCAGCCATAAAGGCGGAACCAAAATAAAATTACCAACCGACCAATCTGGCGGTATCCTTGATTAGTCAGGTTTAAACCAGATTAAAATTAAATTACCAACCGACCAATATAGCGGTATCCTTGATTAGTCAGGTTTTAAATAGTGAATATATTATTTTTAAGGGAGATTAATCTAAATAGCAATAGTAAAGAATTACCATTCACCCTAGCGGGGAAGTTACCTCCTCATGTGAATAGTAAAAACTGTAAAAAGTAAGGAAAGTAAATTACTATTATTACAAAAAGTAATTAAAATTATTACAAAACTAAAAACTAAAATTAAAAGAAACTTAGAGAGAGAAGAACTCCCTATTTACATCAAAGAAATGGGAGGGAGAGGTGCAAAAAATTCTGAAATCTCGAGCTCAATTTATAGGCGCGGATAAGCTTTGGGCGGCGACGTCAAGGGCTCAGCGTCGCGCGTGGACGTCTGGAACAGTGAGGCGTGGCACAATGACAGCTTGACACGTGGCGATTCGGATAAGAAGATAATGCGACACGTGGCGAGGCGGCTAAGAGCTCAATTATTATGCTGACGTGGCGATGACGTGGCAAGGCGGCTGAGATCAATTTTCGGCACCATAAGATTGCGACACGTGTCACTGCGTGATTGGCTGATGATGACGTGGCATGTTGACTCGGTTGACCTGCTGACGTGGATGATGACGTGGCATAACGCATGGCATAGTTGACTCGTTGACCGGATGATGTGGCGGCACATAGGATGACACGTGGCACACGTGGAAATAGTAATTGTCGGCACCGTAGGATGATGACATGTGTCGCGGCGCATGTTAGCAGATCGGCTGTGATGGTGACACGTGGAACGGCGCATGTTAGCAAAGTAAACTTCTCAAATTCTGACACGTTGACCCGGCGCACGTTAGCAGATTCGGCGCATGCTGGGCGTCGCGACGCGGGAATTACCAAACAATGCCATTTTCGTCCAATTTTCACTGTTTTGCCCCAAATCACCTCCAGAATGTCCTGAAACTTTATTTATCTACTAAAATAACACAAAACACATCAAAATATTCACAAGACTCAAGAAACTATACAAAATATTAGGTTAAATGAGTGGGAAATAGTGATAGAAATACCACTCACACACCCTCAAACCTAACATTTTGCTAGTCCTCGAGCAAAACATAAAATAAAATTTAACTAAGCCACTTTCGTTGGGATCACGGTTGCATTTAGCGTATGCAACAAGCCTTTAAAACCCCTAGGTGTCTCTAGTGGACGAGTTGTAGTCTCGTGAGGGTTTACAGCAATGATACCCACAAACATTTTACAAAAGTGAAAAGGTATTAAAACTAATGCACGCAAAAGAAAAAAGACAAGCGAAAGAGAATAAAGAAGTTAGTGACTAATCAGGTGAAACTTCTACTCCAAGTTACTAGTGGTTTGTTTCTTTCTAAATTACTAAAAAGTAAACTCTCCGATTATTTTTACCATTCTCCATATACACAGCCAACAAAATATTAAACAACTCATTTTTTACCACAACAGTCATAAGTGTAGTTGAAAAGAGAGTAATATTTTTGTCCTAATGTTCTATCAAATCACACCTTTTTGGGGTAATGGAATAATTTTTCTGATTTTTCTGATTTTTTCTTTGATTTTTCTCTATTTTTTATTTATATACAATATCTTCCGTCTATGTAGCGAGTGTTGGGTCGGTGGCTCCCAAACCAGTTGGTTTTAGGGCACCAGGTGTTAAGATACACATACGGACTTAATTACTTAGACTTCAGATATATATATTTTTGCAGCATCTTTGATCCATGTAGCGAGCTTTGGGCCAGTGACTCCCAAACCAGTTGGTTTTAGGGCACTAGGTGTTAAAACACCCTTACAGACTTAATAACTCGGATCTCAGATTTTTATTTTTATTTTTATTTTTTTTATTTTTATTTTTTTTATTTTTTACTCCACTGCTTTTTGAGATGCTTCCTCCAATTGAACTAGAGCACTGAATATTACAAATTTTTCAATTTTTATCTCATGTCTGTATGTTACTATGTATGTTGATAATATCTGCCAACTGAGCATATGAAGGTTCATTTTAGTCAGTATTATGGAGAATTCACATATTAAATAATTTAAAAGGAAATAAACAAAAGTTAACTTGTTTCGAAATAGGTTTGAGATACGTCTCAGGAGTGGAAACTCCTTACTCAGCTATCTCTTACCAATTTCACCCTTTTAGTCAAAATAAAAACACAAAAACGCAAAATATTTTTGTAATTTTTGAAAATTTTTCAATATTTTTTGTATTTTTCGAAAAAATTGGGCTAAAAATAAAAACACACATACAACTAAAAACAAGGTACTAATCAACTAATTTCTCCCCAAACCTAAATGAGACATTGTCCCCAATGTCTTAAACAGTAGAAGAAGAGTTAGAAAATAATACCTGGTTAGCTGAGAATCTACAGGAATTTAAAGGTTAAGATCCAAATTAATCCGACGCCTCTTACCACGATCGTCCTCAGACCAATTTATCTTTGAAAGAATAGGGTCAACTCGTGGTTAATAGGCTATGAGTTGGTCTATTAGATCCGGAGCAGTTCTGGAAGTAAATATGAGTTCTTTCAAAGGTTTTGACACGAACCCATTTCTCCGGGCATCATCAAGAAACACACAAAGAAAATCATAAAATCCATCAACGTTAAGCAGTCTAAGCGGTTTCTGGTGTATGTTCAGGTTCGCCCAAGATAGAACTATAAAAAATTTCCTCCAATGTGCCCAAGCCACATGGCAAAGCGATAAAAGCATCAGCACGATTAATCATTTCTACCAGTCGTTCAGACATACCTGGCACAATAAGTTCCTCTCCGTTTGATGATCCAATAAGATTTGCCTCTGCCAAGGGTTTTGGGATGATTCCCAAAACGTGACTGCCTTCTTCCTGTATAGCCTTTGAAACGATCCCCATAAGTCCAAGATTTCCTCCGCCATATATTAAGTGCATATTCCTTGCAACTAAGACTCGACCCAATTCATGTGCTGCTTCTATGTATTGTGGTTTAGTACCAACACTACTACCGCAAAACACACAGATATTTTCAACTCGTCTTCTTGAAGTGGCTTCCATGTTTTAATCTCGATGTCTTCAAAAGTGCAATGTCGAGTTGAATTTATAATACCTGAAAAGGGTGAGTAAAATAATAGCACTAGTACATGCCAAATGACAATTATTAGTTAAACAAATCGTGATAGTAAAAAAAAGTCTGGATCCTGTCGGAGAAAAAAAAAAGAAAACAAAAAACAAATTACAATTATTAGGAAAAGACAAAGAGATATAATATTTACAAGAAAAGTAGCGGCTTGGTTGACGTCTATGCGTCAGGGACAAGCTTCCCATCCAATTTTCTTATAAACCGGCAAACATGGTTTTTTAGTCAGATTCCCGAGACTTAACAGTTGTTTTTCTTTTTGAAATTGTGTATGTAATTTGCGAAAGGCTATGTGAACATATCCACTGGGATGCGTCTCAAGAGTCAAAGATATATCATCTAAAGACTCCTTACTCAAGCCGTCCCTAATGAATTTAATCTTGTCTTCGCGATTATCAGACACCATTCCTAAAGAAAGACAACGAGTATTGCAATTCCATCGTGCACATTTGTAACAAACACCCATTTGCTTAGCTCTACGTTTCTTTGCATAGGTGCTTCTTCCAAAACCAGGCAGATGTGAAATAAAAGAGTCAGAAGACTCACCTGCCAATCGGACCCGTGCTTCAATTACCCAACGAATATCATTAGGAACACCGTGAATTGTTAGTAACCTCATCCGTTCCAAGCGAGCTTTGTAGACTTCATCAGAGATTTTTGAGGGAGAGAAGAAAATTGCTTGTGAAGATTTGTGAGAACTTCTTCCATCTTGAAATGACTTAATCTGCAAAAACTAAACACACAAAATTAAATCACACCAAATCACAATATATACACAAATTGCATGGGTTGCCTCCCTGCTAGCGCTAAGTTTAAAGTCGTCAGCCAGACTTGGCTTCTCGAACGTTAGGCTAGATCTGAAAGTGTGACACTTTCTTTTTGTCGCTCAAATGATTCTCCCCAGTAGCGCTTGACACGCTGACTATTAACCTTGAATGTGTTGTTGGTGTTAGGATCCAGTAACTCAACAGCTCCATAGGGTAAAACCTGAGTGATCACAAATGGAACTGACCACCTAGATTTCAACTTTCCAGGAGAAAGTTTCAACCTCGAGTTGTACAACAACACTTGTTGCCTTGGTTCCAACTGTCTGTGCACTATTTTTCGGTCATGCCATTTCTTTGTCTTTTCTTTGTATAATCTGGCATTCTCATAAGCCTGTTGGTGAAATTTCCCAATTCGTTAAGTTGGTGAAGTCTTTTTTCTCCTGCAGCTTGTGAATCAAAATTCAACTTCTTCAGTGCCCAGTACGCCTTGTGCTCAAGCTCAACTGGCAGATGGCATGCTTTCCCAAACACTAATCGATATGGGGACATACCAATGGGGTCTTGTAAGCTGTCCGGTAGGCCCATAATGCATTATCTAGTTTTGTTGACCAGTCCCTCCTTGTTGATCCAATGGTTCTTTCTAGGATTCTTTTGATTTCCCTGTTTGAAACCTCAACCTGTCCATTTGACTGTGGATGGTAAGCTGTGGCAACCTTGTGAGTAACTCCATATTTGGATAGGAGTGCATCGAAGTATCTGTTGCAAAAATATGAGCCACCATCACTGATAATTGCCCGAGGTGTTCCAAACCGAGTAAAAATATTCTTTTTCAAGAATTGATCACCACTTTGAATCATTGGATGGCAGTGCAATTGCTTCGACCCATTTGGAGACATAGTCAACAGCAACCAGGATGTACAAGTTTCCGAATGATGGAACAAAGGGTCCCATGAAATCAATACCCCATACATCAAATATTTCCACTTCTAGAATGTTTTGCAACGGTCCTCATTTCTCCTGGAAATATTTCCCATTCTCTGGCACCTGTCACATTGAAAAGCAAAAGATAAGCATCATTAAAAAGAGTGGGCCGAACAAACCTGATTGTAGGACTTTGGCTGCAGTTTTGTTTCCGCTGAAGTGTCCGCCATATGGTGATGAATGACAGTGCTGCAAAACACTGTTGATTTCCTCTGTGGAACACATCGTCTCAGTAGTGATCAACACACCGTTTGAACAGGTACGGCTCATCCCAGACATAGTGCTTGACTTCTTTGAAGAACTTCTTCCGTTGCTGAGTTGTCCATTCCAACGGCCATTTTCCTGACACAATGTAGTTGACATAGTCAGCATACCAGGGACTTCCTGTTGTTTCATGGCAAAATTGCTGTTCATCTGGAAAAGTTTCTTTGATGAACAATTCTTTGCCAGCTGTTTCTCCATTCTCGAGCCTCGATAGATGATCTGCCACCTGATTCTCTGTCCCTTTCCTGTCTCGAATCTCCACGTCAAATTCTTGCAGAAGAAGTATCCATCGGATCAATCTAGGTTTGGCATCTTTCTTCGTGATCAGATATTGATTGCTGAATGATCTGTGTAGACCACCACTTTAGGACCTAGCAGATAGAGCGAAATTTGTCAAAAGCGTACACAACTACGAGCAACTCCTTTTTGGTGGTTGTGTAGTTGAATTGAGCTTCATTTAGAGTTCTGCTGGAATAATAAATGGTGTGGAAAATCTTCACTTTACGTTGTCCCAAAACTGCACCTACAGCAAAGTCACTAGCATCGCACATTACTTCAAATGGACGGGTCCAGTCTGGTGCTACAATGATGGGGGCAGAGACCAACTTCTGTTTTAAGATCTCAAAGCTTCCTGGCATTCTTTGGTGAAAGTTGAAAGGCACATCTTTCTCCAGAAGATTGCAAAGAGGGTTGCAATTTTGGAAAAGTCTTTGATAAATCTCTTGTAAAAACCTGCATGTCCAAGAAAACTTCGAATACCTTTTACTGATGTTGGTGGAGGTAGTTTTCAATTGTCTCTATCTTTGCTTTGTCTACCTCAATCCCCTTTTGTGAGATCCGGTGTCCAAGAACAATGCCTTCTTGCACCATGAAGTGGCATTTCTCCCAGTTGAGTACCAGGTTTGTATCTTCGCACCTTTGTAATACATGTTCCAAATTTTGCAAACAATGGTCAAAAGAATCTCCAAACACAGAAAAGTCATCCATGAAAACCTCCATACTCTGCTCCAGCATGTCTGAGAATATGGCCATCATGCAACGCTGAAAGGTGGCAGGGGCATTACATAATCCAAATGGCATCCTACGGAAAGCAAAAGTACCGTAGGGACATGTAAATGTGTTTTCTCCTGATCTTCTGGTGCAATGGCAATCTGATTGTACCCTGAATATCCGTCCAGAAAGCAATAGAACTCATGTCCTGCCAGTCTGTCTAACATCTGGTCAATGAATGGTAGTGGAAAATGGTCCTTCCTCGTGGCTTTGTTCAGTTTCCTGTAGTCCATGCATACTCTCCATACAGTCACCGTTCTTGTTGGAATCAGCTCATTCTTTTCATTGGTGACCACAATAATTCCTCATTTCTTTGGCACACACTGCATAGGACTCACCCAACTGTTGTCTGAGATGGGGTAAATGATGCTAGCATCCAACCATTTGATGATTTCTTTCTTCACGACTTCCTTCATGATTGGATTGAGTCTCCGCTGATGCTCCACTGTGGGTTTGTACTCATCGTTCATCAAGATTTTGTGCATGCAAAATGATGGACTAATGCCTCGAATGTCTGCTATAGTCCAGCCAATGGCTTTTTTGTGCTCTCATAATACTCTCAGCAACTTTTCTTCCTGCTCCAATGTTAGTGAAGAAGAAACAATAACAGGAAATTCAGAAGAGTTTCTAAGAAATGCATACCTGAGATGGCTCGGAAGTAATTCAGCTCCAACTGTGGAGGTTCTTCAATCGAAAGCTTGATTCGATCTTTCTTTGGCAGTTCCAAACTTTCAACTGGTGGTGCTGCTTTGAATCGGAATGGTTGTCAAGGTAGTTGATACATTCCAGGATTTCAGCATCTAGCTCATTGTCAGTCATGTTGGTGATGCAAGCTTCAAGTGTATCTGTGGGATTTGGCCTCAGTATTTGAACGATATTATCAATAACATCAACTCTGAAGCATTCTTCTTCCTTTTCATCGCTCGGGAATTTCATAGCTTTGAAAACATTAAAGGTCACTTCTTGGTCCTGCACTTTCATGGTCAGTTCTCATTTTTGCACATCAATCACAGTTTTACCTGTAGCCTAAGAATGGTCTCCCAAGAATGATAGGTATTTCTTTGTCTTCTTCCATGTCAAGGATGATGAAATCTGCTGGGAGAATTAATTTGTCTACTTTGACCAGCACATCTTCAACAACACCTCTTGGAAATGCGAGTGTTCGGTCCGCAAGTTGCAATGAAACTGAGGTAGGCATTGCTTCTCCAATCTGCAGTTCCTGTAAATAGAAAAATGCATCAAGTTAACACTGGCTCCTAAATCACATAAAGCCTTACCGATATAATGTTCTCCAATGGTGCAAGGAACAGTGAAACTGCCAGGATCTTTCAACTTCGGGGGAAGTTTCCTCTGAATAATTGCGCTGCATTCTTCCGTTAATGTAACTGTTTCGTAGTCTCCCAATCTCCGTTTTCGTGAAAGAATGTCTTTCATGAATTTGACATAACTGGGCATTTCTTCCAAGGCTTCTGCAAATGGGATGTTGATGTGCAGCTTTTCGAAAACCTCCAGGAATCGAGCAAACTGCTTGTCCAGTTTGTTTTTCTGAAGACGCTGAGGAAAAGGTGGAGGTGGAGTGATCTGTTCTTTTTCCTTTGCTTCTTTTTCCTCCATCTGTTGTTCAGCATCTTTTGGAACTTCTTCTTGGGACATCTTGATTCCAACATCTTTGTTGATTTCAGTACCGCTTTTCAAAGTAATGGCTTGACATTGCTCCTTCCCTCGGTTCCTTGGATTGGGTTCTGTGTGCTGGGAAGATTACTTGGTGGTCTGTAACTCTGAGCATTGGCCAGTTGTCCGATTTGATTCTCCAGTGCTTGATGGAAGCTTATGGCTCTGAAAGATGGCATCGTACTTTTTTAACTGAGCAAGCACTTCTGCTATTCCTGGTTCATTTGCCTGCTCCTGGCCTTTGTTCTGTTGCTGGAATCCAGGTGGTGGATAGTTCCGCTGTTGGCCTGAATTGTTGCTCCATGAAAAATTAGGATGATTCTCCAACCTGGGTTGTAGGTGTTGGAATATGGATAGTTCCCCTCATGTTGAAATTGTTGACATAATTCACCGGTCTCTTCAAGTTGGTTCGATTCATGTGCTCCTCCATATGGTGAACTTGTGGATCCAGTGGTAAGAGTCTCCATAAATTTGCATATCTGATCTAGCTTGGTACTGACTGTTGTATTGGCTCCACTTTCATAAATTCCTGCAATTCTTTGGATCATGTTCCTTTCTGTTGGCCACAAGGAAATATTGTTTTGCCATTTCTTCGATAGTTCCCAGGCTTGATCTTCTCCTTTGCCATTAAAGCTCCTCCAGCAGCAGCATCGATTGTGGTTCTCATTATTCCAGAAAGTCCATTATAAAATGTTTGGACTTGAATCCATTTGGAATCTCATGGTGAGGACATTTCCGGAGTAAATCTTTGTACCTTCCCAAGCTTCGTAGAGAGTTTCAGAGTCTTGTTGAACAAATGATGTGATGTCATTCCTAGCTTTCCAGTTCTGGCTGGTGGAAAGTACTTTGCAAGAAATTTGGTGGCTAAAGTGTTCCAAGTTGTGATGGAACCTGCTGGTAGTCAATGTAGCCAGGCTTTAGCTCTGTCTTTCAAGGAGTATGGGAAAACACGAAATTTCATTGCTTCTTCAGCTTCTCGGTTGTAATTGAAAGTACCGCAAACTTCCAGGAAGTTGCTGATGTGGGCATTAGGATGTTCAGTTGCATTTCCCCCAAACTGCACTGATTGCTGAATCATCTGAATGCAAGTTTTGATATCGCCCGCATTTGCTGGTAAGGGAGGAAGTACAATACAAGAAATGAGTCCGTCAACCACCGGAATGGTTCTGTCTCGAATGGGAATTGGTGGTGCAACATTCAACGGTTCAGGTTCCATGTTGACTAAAGCTTCTTGGCCTTCTCGTCTTTCCTTTTCAACTGTCTGATGGTTCTTTCAATTTCTGGGTCAAGCGGTCGAAGTTCAAAGCTTCTGGTTCGTCTCATGTAGTTTCTGGAAACCTGAAACACAAGAAAACAACAACAATAAGTAAAAAGAAATTAGATACAAGTAAAGGTATCTAACCCCTAAACTAATAGTAAAAGATAAATAAGTCCCCGGCAACGGCACCAAAAACTTGACCAGAGTAAACACACACGTATAACGCAAGCGTACATATCGTTCAAGTAGTATAAAAATTATCGATCCCACGAGGACTTAATACCTAAGCTATTAATTTATGAGGTCAAATGATTACTAGTATCTAACAGGTTGTTTAATTGATTTGAAATGGCGACGATTCTAAATTTATAGACAAGAAAAAATTGTTTGAAAGTAGATTTTAAGAAAATTCAATATTAAAAACTATCTAGGGTTTTGATTTCTTTTAAAACATTTTAAAGATGAAGTGGTTATCTTAAAGTTGGGTAATATATTGATTTATTAACCTGGAACACTAAATTATGTAAAAGCTTCTTCCGATGGTCAATTACAAATACCTAGTATAATTCCATTGAACCATATGTCTATGTCAACCAATTACCTAGATTCATTAAGATTAAATTCCAATTATGGCTACCCCCGCCCGACAGGTATATTCCTATCCTGTAAGGAAATCTATTAAAGGGTTATCTATCCTCAAGGAAGATCGTGGGCTATTGAGTCTGAGGTCTTAAACTTAAAATCCATATGTCTAGTTCATTTTAAGTTTACCTAATCAATTTTATTAATGGCCAGTTAATTAAAAAGCATTAAGATTAAGACTCAATAAATAAAACTTTATATTACCCAAACTATAATCTAACCCCTTATAAACCGGTGATATTAAAAGTCATCACAAACCCAGATAACTAATTTAGTTACAACACATAACTAGGGCTGGTAAAAACTTGAAAATAAAAGACTTGAGTGTAAAAATGCGGTAAAGTAAATACTGAAAGGTAAATTACAATAAAATAAAATGCTAAGGTAAAATGAATTACTTTTACTACTACTTATTTAGATATCTCTCATAAAATAATATATAAACTTGTGATAATATTACCAACCGACCAATCTGGCGGTATCCTGATTAAGTCAAATTAAGTCCAACCAGCCATTAAGGCGGTAATATGTGTCCATAAACCAGCCATAAAGGCGGAACCAAAATAAAATTACCAACCGACCAATCTGGCGGTATCCTTGATTAGTCAGGTTTAAACCAGATTAAAATTAAATTACCAACCGACCAATATAGCGGTATCCTTGATTAGTCAGGTTTTAAATAGTGAATATATTATTTTTAAGGGAGATTAATCTAAATAGCAATAGTAAAAGAATTACCTTTCACCCTAGCTGGGGAAGTTACCTCCTCATGTGAATAGTAAAAACTGTAAAAAGTAAGGAAAATAAATTACTATTATTACAAAAAGTAATTAAAATTATTACAAAACTAAAAACTAAAAATTAAAAGAAACTTAGAGAGAGAAGAACTCCCTATTTACATCAAAGAAATGGGAGGGAGAAGTGCAAAAAATTCTGAAATCTCGAGCTCAATTTATAGGCGCGGATAAGCTTTGGGCGTCGCGACGTCAAGGGCTTCAGCGTCGCGACGCTGGAACAGTGAGGCGTGGCACAATGACAGCTTGACACGTGGCGATTCGGATAAGAAGATAAGGCGACACGTGGCGAGGCGACTAAGAGCTCAATTATTATGCTGACGTGGCGATGACGTGGCAAGGCGGCTGAGATCAATTTTCGGCACCATAAGATTGCGACACGTGTCACGGCGTGATTGGCTGATGATGACGTGGCATGTTGACTCGGTTGACCTGCTGACGTGGATGATGACGTGGCATAACGCGTGGCATAGTTGACTCATTGACCAGATGATGTGGCGGCACATAGGATGACATGTGGCACACGTGGAATTAGTAATTGTCGGCACCGTAGGATGATGACACGTATCGCGGCGCATGTTAGCAGATCGGCTGTGATGGTGACACGTGGAACGGTGCATGTTAGCAAAGTCAAACTTCTCAAATTCTGACACGTTGACCCGGCGCACGTTAGGAGATTCGGCGCATGCTGGGCGTCGCGACGCTGAAGGGATGGGTGTCGCGACGCGGGAAATTACCAAAAATGCCATTTTCGTCCAATTTTCACTATTTTGCCCAAAATCACCTCCAGAATGTCCTGAAACTTTATTTAACTACAAAATAACACCAAAACACATCAAAATATTCACAAGACTCAAGAAACTATACAAAATATTAGGTTAAATGAGTGGGAAATAGTGATAGAAATACCACTCATCACTTCACAGCTTTTCCTTATAGAAAGGTAGTGAGTGAAGGAAGACACCAAATCATCACCTAACTTTAAATATGCCTTTGATAAAAATGCAAAATATTTTTGTAATTTTTGAAATTTTTTTAATTTTTTGTGTTTTTCGAAAAATTTTGGACTAAAAAAAAAACACAATACAAACAAGTACTATTAACTATTCCTCACCCCCAAACCTAAATGAGACATTGTCCCCAATGTCTTTAAACAGTAGAAGAAGAGTTTAGAAGATATTACCTGGTTAGCTGAATTACTACAAGCAAATTAAAGGTTAAGATCCAGATTTAATCGACGCTTCTTACCACGATCATCATCGGACCATTTTATCTTATAAAAGATATGATCAACTTGTGGTTCATAGGCTAAGAATTGGTCTATTAGATCCGGAGCAGACCTGGCAGAAAAAAGGAGTTCCTTCATAGGTTTGGACATGAACCCATTTCTCCAGGCATCATCAAGAAACACACAAAGAAAATCATAAAATCCATCAACGTTGAGTAGTCAAAGCGGTTTCTGGTGTATGTTCAGGTTCGCCCAAGATAGTACTATAAAAATTTCCTCCAATGTACCCAAGCCACCTGGCAAAGCAATAAAATCATCAGAACAGTTAATCATTTCCACTAGTCGTTCAGACATACCTGGCACGATCAGTTCCTCTCCGTTTGATGGTTCAATCAGATTTGTCTCTGCCAAGGGTTTTGGGATGATTCCCAAAACATGACTGCCGCTTTCCTGTACGGCCTTTGAAACGATCCCCATTAGTCCAAGATTGCCTCCGCCATATATTAAGTGCATATTCCTTGCAGCTAAGACTCGACCCAATTCTTGTGCTGCTTCTATGTATTGTGGTTTAGTACCAACACTACTACCGCAAAACACACAGATGTTTTCAACTCGTCTTCTTGAAGTGGCTTCCATTTTTTATGTATTTCTTTCTTAACTCTGGATGCCTCCAAAGGTGCAATGATGAATTGAATTTATAGAACCTGAAAAGGGTGAGTAATAATAGCACTAGTACCTGCCAGATGAAAATTATTAGATGAACGTAAAATAAATCGTGAAAAGTCAAAAAGTTTAAATCTTGTCGGTGAAAATAAAGAAAATAACAAAAGAAAAGCAAATCAAAGCAATAATTAAGGCAACAGAATTGTGTACGCAATACGTCATTCGCTTAGTATAAATTCATTAGGATGCGTCTCAAGAATTCATTCCTTACTCATCCAACACTAATGAATTATCTTTTATATTTGCCAAACACCATTACTTCTGTCTTATGCTTTGGTTGAGCTTTTCCTACAAAAATAACATACAAAACTCTACAACATGTATAAACAAAATATAGAAATTATAATAAATTGCATGGGTTGCCTCCCTGCTAGCGCTAAATTTTTCATCTTCAGCCGGACGTGACTGAAATCCATCTGTCAAGGCGGTTTCAACATCGTTTTGGATGTCCTATTAAAGACATTCCCATGTGCGTTGCTTTTGAAGGGTCTCTTCCAACAATAAAGTGGTAAAAAGAATTTTGTCTCATTCAGTGCTTGTGCCACCTTTTTAATATTTGCTGCTCCAGTGATTCCTTAAAAGAAAGAAATAAAATCAGGAGGTCTTGTATGGTGCTTGACTTGGAATGGAATTTCCATTCTGTCAAGTTTCTGAGTAATATCTCTAAATTGTACTCCCCAAAACAGTGATGTTTCGCCTGAATTCACTGTATCTTTAATTTTGTCTGAAAATTGCTCCTCTATTTGCTCTGCTTCTTGCTCCACATTTTATTCACAGATGAATTTTAGGATCTCAGTATTCTGTTCTTCATCTGTCATCTGTGAAATACATGCTCCTGAAATATCAATGTGAGAATGTAAAGAAATGTCAGATTTTAGGTCTTCATCCTCTGATCTGAGTGAACTGATTGGCTTAGGTAGATCGTCTTCAAGCATTAGTGCAAAGCATTCTCCAAGATCTGCATTTTGAGGATGGAAAGTTTCATCCTTCCATGTTGGTGCAGTTAGTACAATAAACTCAGTTTCTTCATCCTCGTCCGAGTCAGAATAATAAAAATCAAATTGAGACTTTGTTGGTGCATGTTCCTGAACTGATACCTCTGATTCTTGATTCTGCTCAGCCTCATCCTCTGTTATGATGTCATGATGAATCTCAGAATATTCGAAGGCTTCTTCAGTATTATTTGAATTTGCTCCGTGAGATATGTGATTCAGGTTGTCTGTTAGTTGTCTAACTTGATCTGTCATCCTCTGTATAGACGCTGCTCGACTCTGAATTTGTACATCAAATTGAGCTTCTCGTTTCTCGAGCCAATCTTTTAGCATGTCATTCAACTGATCTTCCTCTGATGGATCTGGTTCTTGATGAATATCGTAGATAGATGATGGATAAGATGGAAAATGTGATGATTCTACGTACCTTGAATGATTCCAATAATTCTGCCACTCTGAAAGGTATATACATTGATCGCTCGGGGGGTTACCATCACATATTACACATCTCCCCATTTCATTCTGATGAGCAAATGTAGTATTGTTTGATTCTGGCTTCCAGTGATAGTTGTTGGGCTGGACAATAGGCCTCAGAAAACTAGACTGTTGCTCCCGGATTTGGGGTGTATCTTTTTCTGGTAAAGCTCGTAATGTTTCAAAATGTTCCATTTTTTCAATCGCCTGAAAACAAAAGAAAGAAATAAAAAGTACAGATAAAAAACAAAGAAAATTAGATAGCTCCAAAATTAGTAACTCAAGAAATATAAGTCCCCGGCAACGGCGCCAAAAACTTTACCGGCGTAAACACACACGTATAACGCAAGCGCACGTATCATTCAAGTAGTATAAAAAATCGATCCCACGAGGACTTAATTCCTACTGTTGTTATTAATTGTTGATACTATTTATTTACAAATATCTAATTGAGGGAGAAGAGAGTTGATTGCTTGAATGATTTGATTTGTAGATTTGCTAAATAAATAAAAAGATAAAAAGATAAAAGAAAATACTAAGGAAAATAAAAGACTCAAAGATTTAGGGTTGTGAATCATTCTAATATCTTTAAAAAGATGAAGTGATTATTTTAAGTTTGTGTAATAAATCAGTTTACTAACCTGGAACATGAATTTATGTGAAAGCATATGTCGATGGTCAGACACAAATACCCAGTTTAATCCAATTGAACCATATGTCTATGTCAACCAAATTATCTGGATTCATTAAGTTTAAGTTCTAATTATGGCTACCCCCGCCCAACAGGTATATGTCTATCCTATAAGGAAATCTATTAAAGGGTTATCTATCCTCAAGAAAGATCGTGGGCTATTAAGTCAAAGGTTAAAACTTAAAATCCCTATGTCTAGTTCATTTTAGATTTACCACATCAATCTTATTGGTGATCAAACAACAAGAAGCATTTAAGACTTAATAAGTAAACCTTTAAATTACTCAAATTATAAAATAACCTTCTATAAACCGGTGATATTAGATTTCATCACAACCTAGAAAACTAACTTAGTTATAATACATAGTTAGGACAAGTAAAAACACATAAAAATTACTAAAAAGTAAATGCGGAAAAATAAAATGCTAAGGTAAAAGGAATTAACTTATACTATTTACTATTTAGATATCTCCCATAATATAATATATATCCTTGTGATATTTTAAACTAACCGTCCAGTATGGCGGTATCCTCATTAAGTCAAATTAAAATAAACCAGCCATAAAGGCGGAACAAAAATTAAATCAACCGTCCAGTATGGCGGTATCCTCATTAAGTCAGGTTTAACCAGATTAAATTGAATAACCAACCGTCCAGAATGGCAGTATCCTTTATTAAGTCATGTTTTAAATAGTTTATATATTATATTTTAAGGGAGATTAATCTAAATAGCAAAAGTAAAAGTATTACCTTATTACCTCAGCATAGAGAAGTTAGCTCTTCATGGATGAATGAAAACTACTATTTATAGAAGAGAATTACTACTACAAACGTAAATAAAACTGAATAAAAGAAACTAAAGAAGAGAACTCTCAATTTATTTATAAGGATTTCAGAGGATGAGGTACCTTGAAACTAATAAATTCAAAATCTATTAATAGGCAAAAAAATCTAATTTTTTATTATTATTTTTCTGATTTTTAATTTTTAATTTTTTATTATTTTATTTTTTAATTTTTTTTTGGATAGCTGAATTTTCGACACGTGGCATGGTGGCTAAAAAAAATGGCTCGTTGAATTTTTGACACGTGGCATGCGGTGTAATTACCAAAATACCCTCGGTGTCGGGACGGCCAAAATTACCAAAATACCATTTTTGCCAAATTTCACAGTTTTGCTCCAAATCACCTCCAGAATGTCCTGAAACTTTATTTTGGTGTCGGGATGTCCAAAATTACCAAAATACCCTTTTTGCCGGGACGCCCAAAATTACCAAATTTCCCTTTTTGCCAAATTTCACCAAATTTCACAGTTTTGCTCCAAACCACCTCCAGAATGTCCTGAAACTTTATTTATCTACAAAATAACACAAAACACATCAAAATATTCACAAAACTCAAGAAACTATACAAAATATTAAGTTAAATGAGTGGGAAATAGTGATAGTTTTACCACTCATCATCAAACAACCAAAATAATTGATCCAATCAATTAATTCTCAAGCATATGTAAAATAAATTGAATTAAATATCAAATATTTAAGGCATTAAAAATTATTTTGGATGTGGGATCAGACGCTCCGATACCATTTTATTGGGGTGTACGCAGCGGAAGGGTGCGACGGAAGGCGAAAATGGTTTTTAAATATTTTTAAATTTTTCCGAGCCAGTTAATAAATATCAAATATTTTTAATTCACCCAATAAGTTTTAATATATTATTTATTAACATTTAATAACATAATATATTTCGTTACACGACAAATTATTTTATGAAAATATTTTTCGTCAAATAATACGCGTAATTGGCAAACGGTCAAATTAGTTAACCATCAGCTGAGCTGGGCCCAAATAGTCAAATATTTTTCAGGTTGTCTTACAACCCTCCCACTACGTCTATGTGGTATGGTATCCTGATAAACTTACATCTGACTCTCAGATGTAGAAGGTGTTATGTCTTTATCAACATTTGACAATGGTGTACTAGTCGTACCATCAAGTAACTCATCAAGTAACACTTTACTTCAGGGTTTGAACTCTCTCATATAATCCTCCTCAAGAAAAGTAGCATTTGTTGACACAAATACTTTATTTTCTTCCGGACTATAAAAGAATCCACCCCTAGTTTCCTTAGGATTGACTACAAATAGGCACACCTGTGAATGTGGCTTTAACTTAGTAGTCTTGTTCTTCAGCACATGTGCTGGACACCCCAATATGCGGAAATGTTGCAAACTAACTTTACGACCATTCCACAACTCTGAGGGAGTCCTAGGAACAGACTAAGAAGGAACTATATTCAGGATATATATTGATGTTTGCAATGCATACACCCAGAAAGAACTAGATAAAGTGCTATAACTAAAAATTGATCTCATCATGTTGAGTAGGGTCCGATTTCTCCTTTCGCAACACCATTTTATTGTGGTATTCTAGGTGGAGTAAGCTGTGAAAGAATTACATGCTCAACTAAGAATTTCTCGAAATCTCTATCAAGGTATTCACCTCAACGATCTGATCGTAGAATTTTGATGCTTTTACCTAACTGGTTCTCAACCTCAGCAGGATACTCTTTGAACTTTTCAAATGTATCTGACTTGTGCTGCATTAGGTAAACATACTCATATCTTGAGTAATCTTCAATAAAAGTGACGAAGTATTCATATCCACCTCAGGTTTTTACATTCATCGGTCCGTAAATATTCAAATGTATTAGCTCAAGCGGTTCTTTGGCAAATATTTAATGTGTATTTAATAAATCAAGTATTTAATCTAAATACACACATACTAGTAAATGACCGAATAACCCTATAAGCATGCATTTTTATTTTAACCGTTAAAAGATTTATAAATAATCAATATTATTTATAATAGTTTCCCTAGTGCTCTACAAGTATATTTCATTAGTGAGACTCTCCAGATTCAGGAATATCCGTCACGAAATCCAATTTCGTGTCCATAATCTACCCACCCGTAATTTTGACGACCACAGATAAACTTGTTGAATCATACAGGTCGAGGTCACTGTATAATCCCTCTGTCACAGATATCCAGATTATCCCAAAGATATAGATATAAATGTCAAATCTCTATAGGTATAATCTTGTCGACGTGTCTATTATCAATCTCTCAATAACACTTAGAACTCACTTCTATAGTGTACCACAGGCCCATGGATTTAATAGATTTCTAATTCCATAATGGATACCTATGCTCTGTACACAGAACTGACAGATCCTTATCTTGATACACACAAGATATCCTAAGGATCAGTCCACACCCAACGAACATGCGGAGGTATGATCTAAATAAATCGGTGACGTGACTGCCATCAAAGTATGGAGGATACCGCATACATCCACGGTGGTATCTCAAGTCGAAGGACCACTATGCTCACTCGATCCGAGAAGATTCTTATTGACATTGTGTACTGTCTATTAAGAATCTCCGGTGAGTCGTTCAATTTTTCCAATATAAATACCTACATGTCTATACGAGTCTCCAAGATTCATGGTTCATTGAGAAACCATTGGAATCCAAGATTCCATTTATACGACATGTATCAGTATCAGCGGGTTTACTTAACTAACCAAGTAATGTAAATCTTGACCAAGAATAGTTCAAGAATGATGTTGTTACGATACAACTCAATGTCAGTTGCGATGCTTTTGCAACAGTATCATAATCAATCATTCTATGGTCATTTACGTCTTTATCATATAATAAATAATTCATATTATAGAAACTGTTTATTTTATTCATAATAAAATATTTATACAAGTATTTACAAAGAAATACAACAGAAATTGGCGCTCAGAGCACCAACCCTAACAAAATCTCCCACTTGCTCTAATGCCAATATCGATTGTATCTCATACCCATCGACTCCACATGTTTATCAAATAACTTGGGAGGAATGGCCTTGGTAAGTGGATTCGCTACATTATCTTCACTTAGAACTTTTGCACATGACAATGTCCCCCCGGGACACAATCTCTCAAATGATGTGATACTTTCGTTCCACATGCTTCGATTTTTGATGCACCTTTGGTTCCTTTGCTTGTGCAATGGCTCCATTATTATCATAGTATAATGGAATCAGATTCTCGATACTTGGGACAACTACCAATTCTGTGATAAAATTTCTAGCCCAAACAGCTTCTTTTGCAGCTTCCGAAGCCTTAATATATTCCGCCTCACTGGTGGAATCAACTGTAGACCCCTGCTTGGAACTCTCTCAAGTAACTGCACCTCCGTTAAGGGTAAACACAAATCATGATGTAGACTTTCTATCATCATGGTTAGATTGAAAATCTGAATCCATATACCCATTAACCTGCAGTTCATTTCCTTCATAAATCATAAACTTATCCTTAGTACCTTTAAGATACTTTAGGTTATGTTTAACGACCATCTAATGGTCACTACCTGGATTGGACTGATATCTACTAGTTACATTAACCGCGTAGCTAATATTAAGCCTAGTATATAACATGGCATACATGATGCTACCCAAACATGAAGCATAAGGCTCATTAGACATTCTAATCTTTTCATCTTCTGTTTGTGGACATATCTTCTTTGAAAGGTGAATGTCATGTCTGAACGGCATATTTGTTATCTTACAGTTATCAAAATTATACCGTTCTAAGATCATATCTATGTAAATTGACTGGGATAACCCAATAAGCTTATTTTCTCTATCTCTATAGAGCTTTATTTTTAAGATAAAAGAAGCTTCTCCCAGGTCTTTCATGGAGAAATTCTTACAGAGGTAAGCTTTGATGCCTTGCATCATCCCAATATCATTCCCAGTGATCAGGATGTCATCAACATAGAGAACTAAGAATACCACCAAACTCCCACAGACTTTCTTATACACACAGGATTCTTGCAAATTCTTAAGAAAACCAAACAATCTGAATATCTCTTCGAATCGTAGATTCCAACTCCGTGAAGCTTGTTTAAGTCCATAAATGGACTTCTTAAGCTTACAAACTATGCCCGAGGTCTCTCTAGATACAAAACCCTCCGGCTGTTCCATATAGATTTCTTCATCAAGAAATCCATTTAGAAAAGTCATTTTGACATCCACTTGCCAAATCTCGTAATCATGGTAACAAATAATAGATAACAAAATCCTAATAGACTTTAGCATCGCAACTGGTAAAAAGGTTTCATCGTAGTCGATTCCAGGTCGTTGCGTGTAACCTTTAGCTACCACTCAGGCCTTAAATGTTTCAACCTTTCCATCAGGCCTTCATTTCCTCTTGTAAACCCATTTACAGCCAATAGGAACAATTCCTTCAGGAAGCGGAATCAAATCCCAAACTTGATTATGATGCTTAGAGTCTAACTCTGATTTCATGGCTTCTTGCCATTTCACAGAGTCGATGTCCAACATCGATTCTCTATAGGTATAAGGATCAGTCTCTTCAACTAAGAGAACATCAAGATTCTTTTATTGTATCAAATACAAGTGTTCATGAGGTCTTGATACCCTTTTAGATCTACGGAGTGTGTGTGAAGAAGATTCTTCATCTACTTGAATCTCGGGTTCCTCCATAGGTTTGTTAGTACCAGGTTATATGTCATCAAGTTCAACCTGTCTATGATTACCTCCTTCAGACAAAAATTATATTTCTAGAAATTTTGCGAAGCGAGCTATGAATACATTTCGGTGCCCGGTATCATATAATAAATATCATTTCGAATTCGAAAGATATCCAACAAACCTAAATTTTTGCCCACGAGGCAAAATCTTGTTTTGCTATGGAGTCCTGACATAGGCAGGACATCCCCAAACCTTAACATAATTAAGATTTGGTTTCCTACCAGTCTATATCTCATATGGAGTTGTAGGAACATCCTTGGAAGGAATCTTATTCAAAAGATAAGCACCAGTTAAGAGAGAATATCCCCATAAATAATCGGGCAAATCTGTAAAACTCAACATAGATCGAACCATATCTAATAAAGTCTGATTTCTCATTTTGGATACTCCATTGTGCTGTAGATTACCCGAAGGAGTATATTGAGCGAGAATCCCATTCTCCTTCAAATAGTCAATGAACTCACCACTCATATATTTACCTCCTCGATCAGATCGAAGACATTTAATATATTTACCAGTTTATTTTTCTACTTCATTACAGAATTCTTTGAACTTTTCAATGGTTTTTGAATTATGTCTCATCAAATAAACATAACCATACCGTGACAAATCATCAGTAAAAGTAACAAAGTATGAAAAACCATTGTAAGCAGTCTGACTCATGGGACCACATACATCAGAATGTATGAGTTCTAATAAGTCAGTGGCTCGGTGTCTTGTTGGTCTCTAAGATATTCCAATATCATATAAAGCAATGAAATCATGTGAATACGAAAGTAAGAATGATGGAATCATACTTACAAAGAACGGTTTTAAGATGCGTTTGTTGGGTTTTCTAGGTCAAACCAAGATCTATTAAGCATATAAACATGCGAATACATCAAAGTAAAGTTGCAGAAATACTCGCTTTGATCGGCTTTGCGATGCGAAGAACACAAAAAAAATTTATGCTCCTTGAAGCTCTCGGCCATGCCTCCTTTTTGTGCTCCATGTTTGATCTCCAAGCTCCAAGCTTTGTGTGTGTATTCTAGGCTCATGAATGGGTTTCCCTATCACCTTTATAAGACTCATTCGGTGTGCTGTCACTCTTGAAGATTTGCAACAAATCTTATTCGTTGCTTCTTGTTGCTCTCGGCCATGAGAGACTATGATAGGAAATTGGCATAATGCCAAGAGTTGGAGGGAGAGAGAGAGAGATGTGATGTTGTGTGTTGATTTTCAAAAAATCAAGTAATGATATACCAAAATTAATAAAATGGTATATGTCATTCAATCTCACCAACTTGGAGTGTAACATAAGCCACCATCATTCCATCACCTAATACCATCACCATAAAGGTAAAAGGTTGAAAAGTGATGTGACAATATGTGACTTGTGGGCCCCACTTGATTCAAAATCCGAGCGGGCCTGCAAACACTCCCGGGCTCGGGTACGCTAATTCTGAATTAATGAATTTTTCGTTGCGACGTAATTAAATCAAATTTAATTAAATAATTATGCCTAGCAAAATTACTATTCACGTCGCTAACGAATTAAGTCTAAATTAACTCGTTCGCCCGAATTAAAATCCAATTTTAATTCCGCGTCGAAATCAAATTTGGTATAATATATCGAATATATTATTTTATCGATTAATTCCAAATTAATCGTTCTCTCTCTTTAAATAATATTTAATCCCAGATAAAATATCTCTGTAATTAATCCTAGATTAATTTTCTCTCTCTTATAATTAATACCATATTAATTATGTCCGAGTCATACGTCATCGGTGAATCTTCGGCAAGTGACCCATGAGATCCCTGGATATGTTGGCAGTAAATCCGGTCGTCGGACTATCCGAACACGTACGTACCTAGTACTATGTTTTTACCGATTTACAAGACATGGTTGGCTTCTAGCAAAACACCGTGCCTACCCAATTCTCCAGAAATATTCTTAAAGGAATATGTAATCTATATCAGGCGTAGTATTCGTAGTACTACGTATTGCGATCCAGTATCGGATGTCACATGCTAGGCCTGAGGCTGGAATTGTGTATGCCCCATACGAAGCACATATCAGATCTATGGTAACTAGTCTCTATAATCGGATAAACATGACCTAGTTATATTATCCCGATAGCTGCAGCATATAAGAGCACCAGTTCCGTATCCTACGTGACCATCATCTCCATATGAATGGAGTGATACTTCCATCTCTACATCACACCCAATACACTACGATTCTCAATATACCCAGAAGAGGCGTACACAGAACCTGTAAAGCCCTGGACGACCAAAACCAAAGTATATTGATTGTCGCAAGTCTTAGCGGTGCAAGTCTCAGGTTAAGACCAAATACACCTACCCTGATTCGGACTTCCATAGACACATAGTCGTACTACCATTGGAATTCTGAGGGGTCTATTCAGAGCGAAGCTGTTTCCGTACCATCGGTAAACACAACCTCCTATTACCCTTGGATGAGTATCCAATACCCAAATATATGAGAACTATGCCGTTATGCTTCCATAACACGCACAAATGCAATAATAGTCTATTCCGCATTATCAATGTCCAATATCGATAATACTACGACTAGGGATTATTTAATGATTAAACCTTCGTGGATTGATACTGTCTCATATCTTATCAATCTGGAACTAATCATATGGACTTTTATCATTTATATATCCCTATAATCTAATTACAAATGATAAAAGAGCAATTTCCTTTGTCAAATAGTTAATTTGTACAACAACACCATGTTCTGTATAAATAGTGATGCTATGGGTCATAATTGTCCAAAAATCTCCCACTTGGCCTATAGCCAATCACTCAAGTGTCCTACACTTGAACTATGTGCGGTTCGCTCAAACTTCTGCTGAGAAACAGCTTTCGTCAGTGGATTTGCAATGTTATCATCTGATGCGATTTATTCGATCATCACATCGCAACGATGTATGATCCGATCAAATCAGATGAATAGTTGAAGTATATATTTGGATCGTTGATGAGACCATTAATTCTTTAGCCTGTGCTGTAGCCTAGCTCAGTTGCTAACAGAACTACTCCTAATCCAATTAGGATTATAAAGATCCAAAGTGCTTCTATTGCTGCCTCAGCTGCAGCAATATTTCACTTTTGTTGTTTATTCGGTAACAGTATCTTGCTTGGAAGATTTCCAGCTCACTGTTCCGTTATTCAAACTATATAGTACCGCTATTACGACTTATAGTCATTTTTTTCGGTTTGGAAACTTACAATAGTGAAACCAGTCACTTCAAGTTCTCATTCTCCATAGCTTAAGAAAGCATCCTTAGTTCATCTAAGATACTTAAGGATGTTCTTAACATCAATCCAGTGACTTTCACTTTGATTGGCCTGATTGTGACTCCATATGCTCAAAGCATATGAGACACCAGGTCACGTACATATATTTCAATGTACGAGTTCTCGGAGAGTGCCAACAACTTTTAGATCTATCCCAGTAGATCCTTATTCCTAGAATAAAGGTTGTCTCTCCCAAGTATTTTGTGGAGGATTTTCATGAAACCCAAGCTTTCTCTGATTGCATTATGGGAATATCATTTCCAAGAAATGATATATCATCATTATTTAGGACAATCACTGTCAGTGCGCTCACATCCATCTCCTTATATACATAAGAATCATTTTCATTTTGAATTAAATCATATACCATTATGATTACATCAAAACGATAGTTCTAAGAACGCAATGCTTGCTTCAATCCATAAATGGATTGAATAACTTGCAAACCTTGTTTGCTTGTTTTGGTGTGACAAAACCGTCAGGATGTTATAACATCCTCCAAAAGGTTTCCGTTTAAGGAAAGCGATTCTGACGTTCAGCTGCCATATTTCATAAATGAAACATGCAGCATTAGCAAGCATTATCCAAATGGATTTAACCATGGCAACAGGTAAAAGGTTTCGTCGTAATCGACACAATGTTGATAACGATACCTTTCCGCTACAAGCCTAGCTTAGTACGTTGGTATGTTGCCATCCATGTATGTCTTCCTTGAAGACTTATATAGTACCAATAGGCACAATGCCTTCCGGTACAACAACCAGTGTCTAAACTTTGTTTGTATACATGGAATCCATTTCGGACTTCATGGCACTTTGCCATAATAGGGAGTCGATACCTTGTATCACTTCCTCATACGTAGTCGGTTTGTCTTCCTCAATGAGATTGACATCTACATGAGGTGAGATCAGAAACCCATACCTCCCAGGTTGTTTTCCGACTCTCTCCGACTTGCGCGGTTCTTGTGTATACGAAGATTATTGGTACAGTTTCATCCTTGATGAACTATTTGTGTTCCATTAAGGAATCAGTACCTGGAACAATATTACTCCGATTTTCATCGAGTTTTACTTTCCTCCCACTTACCACTGCATATAGGTATTCCTCTTAGGAAAACCGCATGGCGAACAACAATTACATTGTTCTCTTGTGAGTTGTATAAGTAATATACTTTGGTTACCCTAGGATAACCTATAATTTAATCGCTTATCCGATTTGGGTTCTAGTTTGGTATCATCCAAACATATGCCTAGCATTCCCAAATCTTCAGGAATGAGAAAACCCGATTCCTTTCATGTTCATATCTAATACGAAGTCTGACTAACAGATTTTAATGGAACCTTATTAAAAATAAGTTTTGCACTGTTTAATGCGTATCCCTAGAAGGAAAATGGTAGCTCAGAGCTACACATGATTAACCTCATCATGTCCAACAAAATTAGGTTTCTCAGTTCGGACACACCGTCAAATTGAGGTGTTCCGTGAAGAGTCTAAATTGAAAGAATACTATACTCTTTCAAGTAATTGAGAAACTTGTTGCTTAAGTATTTTCCACCATGGTCTAACCGTGACGGTTTAATATTTTAGTCGATTTGTCTGTCTTCCTCGTGTCGAAACTCTTTGAATTTATCAAAAGTTTCTGATTCGTGTTTCACAAGAAACACATGACCATAACGCGATGCCACATCCGTAAAGGTTACGAAGTGTTCATATCCACCTCTAGCCTAGCTAGATATGGGCCCACTTATGTCACTATGAACAAGGGCTAACAGATCGGTGGCAGTTGTACTTTTACCAAGTAAAAGGTGTTTTAGGCACTTTGCCCAATAAACTAGATTCGTAGACATCATTTGAATAGAATCAAATCAGTCGTAATATCCACTCTTCAAAAGTGTGGATATATGAGTCTTGTTTAATGTGTCCTAGACAACAATGCCACAAATAAGTCTCATCTGATTAATTCAGTTTGAGCTATTTGTTTGTCATGCTATACGTTTGAGATTCATTTATATTCAAAATATAAATACTGTTATTCACATCTAATGTGTTTATCTCAATATCATATTTATAAAATAAAACACTTTAGTGTTCTAGAATATAAAGGTATACTCGCAACGAGTTATACTCTGATATAGAGATAATGTTTCTAGTCAAACTAGGTACATTATGACAGTTTCCTAATTTAAGTACATACCCGAAGGGTAGTTCCTAAACTTATGATTCTACGGTTAAAACAGTGACTCTCGTCCCGTTTTCGATTCGCAGATCAATCTCAACTAAAGCCAGTCTCCTGCTTATCAGCAGATCCCGCACATCATTACATATTTATGTACCACATCTAGTATCAAAAATCCAATTTTGAAACTAGTAGTGAACATGTTTATGACAAACATGTTTGAAGCCGGAGCCTTGTCCCACCTTTACTTCCTTCATGTCTGCCTTGTCCATACGGCAGTCACTCATCCAGTGACCCCGTTTGCCACAGTTTAGGCAGACATCTTGGGATATGTCATTTCTCTTCCTAGAAGACTGTGATGATTTTGCCTTTGCCCCTTTTAGAAGCTCTGGTTCTGCCTCATAGAGCATAACCATCAACTCTCCAAGAGTTTACTCTCGGTTCAAAATGAACCTGCCCAGATTTCGGGTAGAGACTATAAGATCAATCTTTGGTAGTCTCGGCCACGTAGGTAATCCCCAGCTAACCTAGCTGATCGATGTCTGCAATCATCTGCGACACCTAGTGCTCGACAGATGTACCCTCTGACATATGTGAGCGAAAGAGCTTCTTTTGGAATTCATACTTCTAAGATCTAACAATAGACCTATGAAGATCTTTAATTTCATCATCATGGTACAAGGATCTAATCCTTAATTTTGACGACGGAATTAAAGAGTCATTGCGGTAAGTATAACAGATTGAGTACTAAAGTTATCATCACATGAATCTTCCAAAGATCATGTTCTACTATTTGCTCAACTCCGGGCTTAGGCCCAAGAGGTTGTTCTATCAAATAGAATAACTTCTCAGTTCCCAGGACTATCCTGAGGTTCTATTCCCATTCTGAAAATTAGAGCCGTTTAAAGACATTTTCACCCATGATTATGTTCTAAATGCTAATCTTTCAATTATCTTGATTGCTATAGTCCAACTATCCAATCAACGATTTTAGGTACTATTGAATATAATGATTACTATAGTCTAACTATATAATCAACTATAATTTGATTGGTTAAATTCAAATATATTGATTACTATAATCCAATTATATAATCAACTATAAATTGAAGTAGTTTGAATATAGTCCAACTGTTTAATTAAAACAACGATTAAATATTAGTCCAACTATATATTTATTTTAGTAATGACGAAAAATTGAAATGAGCGCGTATTAGCAAGTATCTAAACGAAATTGCAAATTTAATACTTGCCTCCCACTATTTTTCGGCGAGCCTCTAACCCTATGTTGAGTACTCGAGAAACCTAGTTTCTTAGTAGGCTAGGATCCCGTTAAATAACACACAACCTTGACTTTGGCCAACAAGTTGTATGATATTTAACTAGGTAGATCTCTAAGATCAATTGGATCCCATCCAATTCCTAGATCCAGTAGGTGGACATCCAAGTCCGAAACATATATTTAATATATGCCGATATATCCGATATATTCCCTAACCTTTTTCCTCTGAATCAATTAAGCCTTGGCTTTGGCACAACAAACTTAATGATTCCAGTCAAGCGGGACCCATTGACTTTGGAAAGCTTCGTAATCGATGTCGATGGACAAGAAATGATCTTGACTTTGGCCAAGAAATCACAACTTGGACAAGACATGCGATATGGAACAAAGCCTTCATGATTCAAACACATCTGCGATGGACAAAGGTCTTGACTTTGGCCAACAAATCAGTGCCAATCTTGGATCTTGAGAATGAATCATTCAATAGAAGGAAAATCGCTTAATATTTGTTGAGGGTTTTTCCCGTAATTGGCAACCAATTAATTATCTTTGATTAGGTCTCATCATACACCCCTTAAACATGCATTCTAAAAGCATAATAAGGCAAGATAAATAAATTAATAATTATATGCGGATGGATATTTAAAACAACTTGTTCCTAAAACAAATCTCTCCATTTCCTCTCTCCCGCTAGCACAAATCTTACTTCTACCCAATTACATAACACTTCTAAAGAAACCTCATTTACATTGAGGGGAATAGGTGAGAAGAGAAATACAAAGAATCAAGAGGTAATAGGCTGGACACGCATGTCCAATTTAATAAATTCTAAATTTATTACAACAATTTCCCAAATTGGCCCTCACCCATATATATCCATCCGATATAATTATTCATACATCACATCCATGTATTCACACAAAGCATGCTATCAATCAATCTAATCCAATTATTAATCTGAAATTAATGACCATCCAATTTTCAAACAACAATTTGATTTGCGCGAGTCAAAATCGTTTTAAGAATAAGTACTCAAAGTACGAATTCTTGAATTATATAACTACAATATTAATCCAATTTAATTTGTATTCAATACTAATTCTTTATTTAATTCCAAATTAAATAATTACACTTTATTAATGAGCCTTTGTGACTTAGATTCTAAATCTAATCATTACGGGTCTCAAAGCCCAATTAACATCCAATGTCAATTTAATTAAAGTCCAATGGGCTTTCAATTAATTTATAAGGCATGGACTTTGGCAACCAAAGCCCAATAAGGAATCACCCTTTGCCAAAAATCAATTTAGGCCCATTAAGCCCAATTAAAATTTTAAAGGCCCATTTAATCATATTTGGACTTTATGGAAATGGTTTTAGGACTTTATGGAAATGGTTTTAGGCCCAATTGGATCCAACCAATTAACCTAAACCAAACTTGGCCCAAACAAGCCCATTAAGCCCAAATACAACTTTATAAGCTCAATTCCAAATTTAGCCCAACTAATTAAATTCCAATATTCCAAATTTCACAATTTAATTAACTAAAGTACTTTGGCCATAATTAATTAGTCAATTAACATTTCCAAAATACCAATACATTAATTAATCATGCTTATCATCATCAACACATGTCCAACATTATTGAATCAAAAAATCAATTCATTTCATGCTATATAGCTCACAGCATTTTGAGGAATTTTAAATTCGATTTCAATTTAAATCCAATTAAATCCTAAATCAATTTATCCCAAGTCTTTTAAACTCATCCTTGATCAAAAAACAAAATCACCATGACTTTAGGGCACTTCAAACTTTCGGCCAAGCCAAAAATTTGGGGAAAAATTAATCCAATTCAATTTTCATCAAATTGATCATGCATAACTCTAAGTTAACATCATTCAAGCATACTCAATCAATCAATTTTATCAAATCATGCTCAAATCAAATTTACCCAATTTTACCATAATCCAATTTCATGCTTAATCAAGGCTCTGATACCATTGTTGAGTTTTCTAGGTCAAACCAAGATCTATTAAGCATATAAACGTGCGAATACATTAAAGTAAAGTTGCAGAAATACTCACTTTGATCGGCTTTGCGATGTGAAGAACACAAAAAAATTTTATGCTCCTTGAAGCTCTCGGTCATGCCTCTTTTTTGTGCTCCATGTTTGATCTCCAAGCTCCAAGCTTTGTGTGTGGATTCCATGCTCATGAATGGGTTTCCCTATCACATTTATAAGACTCATTTGGTGTGCTAGCACTTTTGAAGATTTGCAACAAATCTTCTTCTTTGCTTCTTGTTGCTCTCGGCTATGAGAGAATATGAGAGGAAATTGGCACAATGTCGACAAGTGGAGGGAGAGAGAGAGAGAGAGGTGAATTTGTTGTGTTGATTTTCAAAAAAAAAGTAATGATATACCAAAATTAATAAATGGTATATTCATTCAATCTCACCAACTTGGAGTGTAACATAAGCCACCAATCATTCCATCACCTAATACCATCACCATAAAGGTAAAAGGTTGACAAGTGATGTGACATGATGTGACTTAGGGGCCCCACTTGATTCAAAATCCGAGCGGGCACGCAAACACTCCCTAGCTCGGGTTCGCTAATTCCGAATTAACGAATTTTCCGTTACAACGTAATTAAATCAAATTTAATTAAATAATTATGTCTAGCAAAATTACTATTCACGTCACTAACGAATTAATTCTAAATTAACTCGTTCGCCCGAATTAAAATCCTATTTTAATTCTGCGTCGAAATCTAATTTCGTATAATATATCGAATATATTATTTTATCGATTAATTCCAAATTAATCGTTCTCTCTCTTTAAATAATATTTTATCCCAGAAAAAATATCTCCGTAATTAATCCTAGATTAATTTTCTCTCTCTTATAATTAATCCAAGATTAATTATGTCCGAGTCATACGTAATCGGTGAATCTTCGGGAAGTGACCCATGAGATCCATGGATATGTTGGCAGTAAATCCGGTCGTCGGACTATCCGAACAAATACGTACCTAGTACTACGTTTTTACCGATTTACAAGACATGGTTAGCTTCTAGCAAAGCACTGTGCCTACCCAATTCTCCAGAAATATTCTTAGAGGAATATGTAATATGTATCAGGCGTAGTATACGTAGTATTGCGTATTGCGATCCAGTATCGGATGTCACATGCTAGGCCTGGGGCTAGAATTGTGTCTGCCCCGTACGAAGCACATATCGGATCTCTGGTAACTAGTCTCTATAATCGGATAAACATGACCTAGTCATATTATCCCGATAGCTGCAGCATATAAAAGCACCAGTTTCGTATCCTACGTGACCATCATCTCCATATGACTGGAGTGATACTTCCATCTCGACATCACACCCAATACACTACATTCTCAATATACCTTGAAGAGGCGTACACAGAACTTGTTAAAGCCCTGGACGACCAAAACCAAAATATATTGATTGTCGCAAGTATTAGCGGTGCAAGTCTCAGGTTAAGACCAAATACACCTACCCTGATTCAGATTTCCATAGACACATAGTCATACTACCAATGGAATTCCGAGGGGTCTATCCAGAGCGAAGCTGTTTCCGTACCATCGGTAAACACAACCTTCTATTACACTTGCATAAGTATCCAATACCTAAATATATGAGAACTATGCCGTTATGCTTCCATAACACGCACAAGTGCAATACTAGTGTATTCCGCATTATCGATGTCCAGTCTCGATAATAGTACGACTAGGGATTATTAATGATTAAACCTTCGTGGATTGATACTGTCTCATATCTTATCAATCCGGAACTAATCATATGGACTTTTATCATTTATATATCCCGGTAATCTAATTACAAATGATAAAAGAGCAATTTCCTTTGTCACATAGTTAATATGTACAACAACACCATGTTCTGTACAAATAGTGATGCTATGGGTCATAATTGTCCAACAGCGTTGAACACAAAATTTGCCTCCTCCTAGTTTCGGCCAATGTGTCATTTTGAATGTTGAATCAAAGCTCTAAGCTTTTGATCTTTGATTCCAAGCTCAAGGAATTAGTTTCTCTAACACCTTGATATGATTCCTTGAATGTGCTAGCAAGAAAAGAAAGAAAAATAATTTTCTTTCCTTTGGTAGAAGCTCACGGTTTTGGAGCTCAATGGGAGAGAGAGAGAGTTTTCAATTATTTTGTTTTTGTTTTCTAAAATAATAACCAAAATCCTTTTCACTTTTGGTATATGCTTTTCCAAAAAGCATAAAGCAAAATGGAAGGAAAAATGGCATTCAATGCCTCCATCTACTCCCATCATGAATAGTGACTGGCTGTCAATCACAAAAAGGTGACATGACTTCCATCACTAAAGTGACAGGTGATGTGAATTGCGATGTGACTTGTGGGCCCTTCTTTAATTCAAAATACGAGTGGGCCCGCAAACACATTCCGGGCTCGGGTTCGTTAATTCCGAATTAACAAACTTTTCGTTGCGACGTAATTAAATCAAATTTAATTAAATAATTATGCTTAGCAAAATTACTTTTCACATCGCTCACGAATTAATTCTAAATCAATTCGTTAGCCCGAATTAAAATCCAATTTTAATTCCGCGTCGAAATCTAATTTCGTTTAAAATATCGAATATATTATTTTATCGATTAATTCCAAATTAATTGTTCTCTCTCTTCAAATAGCTTTTTATCCCAGATAAAATCTCTCCGCAATTAATCCCAGATTAATTATGTTCGAATCATATGTCATCGGTGAATCTTCGGGAAGCGACCCATGTGATCCCTGGATATGTTGGCAGTAAATCCGATCGTCAGACTATCCGAACACGTACGTACCTCGAACTATGTTTTTATCGAGTTACGAGACATGGTTGGCTTCTAACAAAGCACCGTGCCTACCCAATTCTCCAGAAATATTCTAAAAGGCATATATAATCTATGTCAGGCGTAGTATACTTAGTATTGCGTATTGCGATCTAGTATCGGATGTCACATGCAAGGCCTGAGGCTGGAATAGTGTCTGCCCCGTACGAAGCATATATCGGATTACAAGCAACTAGTCTCTTTAATCGGATAATCATGACCATGTCATATTATCCCGATGGTTGCAACCATTTAGAGTACCAGTTCTGTATTCCTGCGTGATCATCATCTCCATATGACTGAAGTGATACTTTCGTCTTGACATCACACCCAATACACTACGATTCTCAATAAACCCAGAAGAGGCGTACACATAACCTATTAAAGTCCTGGATGACCAAAACCAAAGCGTATTGATTGTCGCAAGTACTAGCGATGCAAGTCTCAGGTTAAGACCAATACACCTACCCTGATGCGGATTCCCATAGACACATAGTCATACTACCAATGGAATTCTGCGGGGTCTATCCAGAGCGAAGCTGTTTCCGTACCATCGGTAAACACAACCTCCTATCACACTTGCATAAGTATCCAATACTTAAATATATGTGAACTATGTTGTTACGCTTCCATAACACGCATAAGTGCAATACTAGTCTATTCCGCATTATCGATGTCCAGTCTCGATAATACTACGACTATGGATATTTAATGATTAAACCGTTATAGATTGATACTGTCTCATATCTTATAATCCGGAACTAATCATAAGGACTTTTATCATTTATATATTTAAGTAATCAAATTAAAAAATGATAAAATGCAATTTCATTGTCACATAGTTAATTTGTACAAAAACCACAATGTATTTTACAAATAGTGACGATATGGGTCATAATTGTCTAACATGTCCTACACATAAAAATGGGGCTTTGGTCATTTTACCCTGAATACAAGATTCACAAGTTGGATAAGGTTCAATGGTAAGATCTTGAATCAAACCATTTCTAACCAACTGGGTTAAGCGTCTAATGCCTATAGGACCTAACCTCATATGTCATAGTTCAATATTATTTATTTCAGATAATTTACGTTTATTAATCCCAGTATTCAAAATATCTCGAGAAGTATGCAATATGTAATGACCATGCTCATTTGGACACTCAAGAATCTGAACATTATTTCTATCATATAAATATAAGGAACATAACTTAATATTTACACGATATCATTATGTATCTAATACAAAAAAATATATAATATTCGCTACACATCCCAGAATAAAATAGCAGTAGTGCAACAAAAGACTCCCACTGGACAAGGGGATCTCCCATACTCCCACTACAACCGCATCCAGAGAGTCACCACTCCCAAAACGTAACTGCATCTCTCTGGGCTTTAGCTTTCTACTTTCCTTCACCACCAGCAACGAATTGCAAATGTGAACATGACAAGAAGAATCTAAAATCCAACTAGATGTCATAGCTTCACAAGCTATAGAGATATCAATAACAGGAAAAATAAATATACCTGAAGTAGATGCTCTCTCATTTCTTATATAGGCCAGGTAATCAGGATAGTTCATGTTCCAATGACTGATCTTGCTGCAATGGTAGCATTTATCTTCGGCATCTCTCTTGGGTTTAGCTTTCTTACCTGTGGTGGAATATTTGAACCCTTCTTTTTCTTTCCTTTCTTCTTCTTCCCTTTTCTGTTTAGATTGGGAGGAAACAAGAAGAGCAATGGGTTTAGGAGGGCGAGTCAGAACTCTATTCCTCAAATCCTCCTCCACTGTTTGTAGCATCTTATGCAACTCTTAATAAGAACATAATCCCATTCATATTGAAATACATCATAAATTGGCGATATGATGCCGGGAGTGATCCAAGTATAACACTTTGTCCCAAAATGTCATTCAGAGGGAAGTTAAAGCGCCTCAACTGTTCAATCAGATCAATCAGATTAAGCACATGATGGCTCACAGCCTGTCCCTCCTCAAGTTTTGAATGGAACAATTCCATCGAAATTTTATGAACCGAGACCTGTTTTTGGTTCATAAGGGACTCCCAAAGTCGCATCATCATAGTATATGCGTCAGACAAACCAAAGTATTGCCTTTTAAGCTCTGGTGCCAAGGAAGTGAGAATATACGATTTGACTCTTCTATCATCATCTCTCCACCTCTGGAGAGTCTCATGTTCCTCTTGTGTTGCATCATCTGATATGGCAAGTGGCAACAGACCTTCTAACACATATTCTAATTTCTCAGACCCGAGGACAATCCTCAAATCCAAATCCCAATCTGTAAAGTTTTTGGTGCCTTTATGCTTATTCCTATCAAGTATACGAGTAAAAGGATTAGTAGTAGGTGCCGCCATCATAAATCTATCATATAGATAGCGAAAAATGGTTAGCAGACAAAATAGTTTCATATAATATAAAATAAACAAAGCATAAGTAGATCATGGATTTTTAATTAAAAATGCCACTCTCACTATTACATGCAATACTGTAATCCCCAAACAGAATGCCAATCAAAAATTAATCAAATTAAATATAACAGTGAAAAGTGGATCCCATGAATATATTTCAGCTCACAACTTTGGCACGTTCTCGCCTACGTATATTCATTAGGTAGAAAACTCATTGTCAATCACTCACTAGTGATTCCTGACATCCGGTCCTGGTCATTTCTATTTGTGACATCTTTGGCACGTTCATAAGGAGGCGTACTAAGGTTAAACTTGTCAATGATAAATTCAAGATACTTGCGTAGTTCTGACAACTTTGCCACGTTCAGAATTTCCGCTTTCACTTGAATTTACCTAGTATCACATACATCTGGTATAGATAAATTTCTATCGGCTACACTCCCACTTCTTTTGCACGTTCTCGGATGCAGTCATAGAACAAATATCCATAAACCGTATTGACAAGACGGACCAAGAAACATACATCCAATATATATTACTTTTAAAACCTTATTAATTAGGGATTTTCTACGAAAGATGTTATACACAATATTTAATCAAATTAAATAACACAAGCATATATAAAGTAAAGAATAGAATAAAAATTGAATTTTAAGGGCTAATCATATCATGGGCCCAAAATCAGACTCGCTCTGATATCAATTTTGTTGGGGTTTTAGGTAATTAGTACGGGTAACGCAGCGGAATGCCGGAAAATCAAATTTTCCGATTTCTTTTATTTTTCTTGGGTAATTAAAATAAATTAATTATTTTAATCACTCAATACTCAATAAAACATATTTTTACCCAAAAATTCAGAATTTTTCAATATTATCGAAAAGCCCAAAACTTTGTATTTTGATCATTTTAGTCCCTAAACTGTCAATTACAATTTTGAGTGATTCCAAATCAATACCAAAATGAATTTAAACATGTCATACACATCAAAACACATTATAAACCGAAAATACTAATTTTCTTCAAATTGCCGTGAAGCCCATAACATTTCAATTTTGATCATTTTAGTCTAATCTTGTTCAAAACAAGTCAAGATCAAGTCCAATCAACACCAAATTAAATGTATATCAATAATACATTACACAACACATATATGAAAATCCCAAAATTTGGAAAGGATATAAACCCTAATTTTATAAATTCAACAAATTGAACAAATTACACCAAATTAATGCAATCCAACACTTTATTCTAATCTCTACAACATCAAACAAATCTCACCACTTTGAAACAACTCAAGAATAATTCTTAGTCATTATTCAGTGGCCTAACAACTCTAGAATGGCAACCAAGTCATCTAATGACTAAAAGAAAACTTAATAACACTTTATAAGCATCTTTCTTATCAAGCATGCTAACATCTTTCATCTAAGCTTCCAACATCAATATTACACACTAAAAGTAGTAGAGAAAAATACAAACATCATATGTTAAAGCTTGGAACCCTAGAAACATTTTTCTAGTTGAAAAAGAATTGAAAAACTTACTTTATTTCAAAATTTCTTCAAATCTTCTACCTCTTTGCTTTCTTTTCTCTCAACTTTTCTTTGTAATATTTTTGGAGACTTAGCTTATGTTATGAAGAAAATGAAAAATGAAAATCTTATATACCGAGGGTTGGCCGAAACTATGGGTAAAATGGTCATTTGGATTTTTGTAATTTTTAAATCATTATTTAAAGAAGCAAAATTCAATTTGTCTATCATTTTCATAAAGTAAAATACATGTGCACCAATCATATTTTGTCATTTAAAAGCATAATAATGATAAAGATAAATGTATATAATTATCCTAATTATTTAACATTTAAATAATTAAATAATTACAAAATACAAATATCTAATTACATGTATCACATTTACTTTAAATATTCCATAATACATATATTTGGAACATATGTCAAATACTTTATTTGACAAATAATTAATGTGTATTTAATAAAATCAAGTATTTAATCCAAATACACACTAACTAGTAAATGACCGAATAACCCTATAAGCATGCATTTTTCGTTTAACCGTTAAACAATTTATAAATAATCAATATTATTTATAATAGTTGTCCTAGTGCTATACGAGTATATTTCATTAGTGAGACTCTCTAGATTCAGGCATATCCGTCACGAAATCCAATTTCATGTCCATAATCTACCCACCCGTAAATTATGACGATCACGGATAAACTCACTGAATCATACAAATCATATGTATAATCCTTCCGTCACAGGTATCCGGATTATCCCAGAGATATAGATATAAACGTCAAATCTCTATAGGTATAATCATGTCGACATGTCTATTAGCAATCTCTCAATAACACTTAGAACTCACTTCTATAGTGTACCACAGGCCCATGGATTTAATAGATTACTAATTCCATAATGGATACGTATGCTCTGTACATAGAACTGATAGATCCTTATCTTGATACACACAGGATGTCCTGAGGATCAGTCTACACCCAACGATCATCCACGGTGGTATCTCAAGTCGAAGGACCACTATGCTCACTCGACCCGAGAAGATTCTTATTAACATTGGGGAATTATCTATTAAGAATATCTGGTGATTCGTTCAGAGTTTATCCGATATAAACACCTACATGTCTATACGAGTCTCCAAGATTCATGGTTCATTGAGAAACCATTGGAATCCAAGATTCTGGTATACGACATGTACCAGCCTCAGCGGGTTTACTTAACTGACCAAGTAATGTAAACCTTGACCAGGAACAGTTCAAGAATGATGCTATTACGATAAAACTCAATATCAGTTGCGACGCTTTTGCAACAGTACCATAACCAATCATTCTATGGTCATTTACGTCTTTACCATATAATAAAAGAATTCATATTATAGAAACTGTTTATGTTATTCATAATAAAATATTTATACAAGTATTTACAAGGAAATACAAGAGAAATTGGCGCTTAGAGCAAAAACCCTAACAATAATTGCAGATGTCATGGTTGAAAAATAATAAATGCGTATTCAACATTCATTCATCACATATTAAAATTATCAAACATTAAGGCATAAAATTAAACATGATGCATGATCAATTAATGAATTAGAAACCTAAAAGAATTACTATGCCACAGTTATCTATCATCCCATAAATAAGTGCCGCCGTAGGGTAGGTCAAGTATTCGCATGATAGATTGAGACATTCTCACTTGATTGATATATCTGAAATAACTCTTTTTCCTATATTAATCAAATACCGTCATTTTGATCAAGGAAGCTTTGATTAACAACTTAATCATTCCTTTGTGAGTGTGTCCCATTATTTCGGAACCCTTGGACTTAACTAGTGAAGTACCACCATAGGGTAGGTCAAATCACCATATACATCTAGAGTCTCTATCATTTCAGAATCCAAACCTGATATTGAACCTAAATGGACACCATCCGTAGGGGGAAGAAAGCAAAGCCGTCTCGAGGCGCCTTTTGAATCTAACGTTTCTATATAACAATGGAGATCGCGGTATATATGTGGTATACCCCTCTCCCACCCACTATTTTAAAGTGTAAGGTTTCTAACTCACTAGTTTCTAATGTATTAAGATTATTCTCAGTTAAAAACATATCTTTATTAAAACTAGTGGATTATTAGTGATCTAACCAATTTGAACTCTTAAAATTTTATTCACTAATCCCGATTAGTCTCTACTAATATATTACTTAATTAAAATAATTTAATCAAGTCGCTATAGTGATCTAATCAATTTTACTATTAAGTTATTAGTCCACTATTAGATTTTAAAATTAGAATTCAACGAACGAACCAAATATCATTAAACCATTTAATTGATAAAAACATATTATTTATTCCAAAGGTACGTGGTATTGTATCCCTAGTGCAGACCATATTACCGTTCATTCGGAATCGGCTATGAAATTTACGTTCGGATTTCCATCCGATATACCAAGGAAAATAATGTACTCATAAGATCCATTTGTATTTGAACTTGAATTCGTAATTTTTAAACCTTTAAACCAATTAACTTTATTAATCCATTTGCATGCATCTCATATTTTAATTTAACTTTTAAATTACATAAAATCATATTTTATGACTAGAATATCATATATGTTATCATGTTATGGCATATGAAAATACAAGAGTAGGCACCCTAGGCTATATGACATGTTAATAAATATTTTAAAAACACATACATTCACCCAGACTGGGCGTCGTGATGCCCCACAAACCAGTAACATAAAATATATCAGGCCTGTGATCTCGTCGTGATGCTAAGGGAGCAAAAACATAGCTTGAATTGATGAGCATTGCGACTCTGTGCTGTTTACAAGGGCTGAAATTTCAATAATTCATCACATCACAAATTACGTTAACCAGGCTCTTTTTTTCTATACTAATCTAATTAGTACAATAAATCCAAGGCATCCTTTGGTCTTCAAATCTTGCTCCATGGTGTGTTGTTGAGTTCTTCGCGGAATAGGTTCGTAATGAGTCCTTTGCGGCATCGGCTCCTCCGAGTTACAAATAGGGTTATAAAATGGACTTATTACAAAGGAAATGAACTTACAACACTTGAAAGAATATGACCTTATGGTCTTACATTCCCAATACTAAAAATAAGAGCCGAAAAAATTAACGATCAATGCAATACATTCATCACATGAATCAAAGTAAACATTCATCACATGAATCAAAGTAAACATTCATCATATGAACATTAAAAACCATTCATCTTATGAATCTAATTGTGCCTACTCATCACAGTATGCATTCTAATAATCTATATCTCATATAAATTATTAAAAATAAAAACTTTAAAAGAGAAGGGTTAAAAACACTTTTCAACCTTAAGGTCTGATACCAATTATAGGAAACGACTTTCCTTAGCGCAACAGAAGTTGTATGGGCCTTTAAAATTTTCTTTGCCTTCTTCTTTATTGAATTCGAACTCCACCAACCGTTTATGAATTTCCTTTGAGATTCTATGGTAGAATCAACCACCCGATCTTCTGAGCTATATCTCGAAACCAACAAACCGAAGTGTGGGCTTCACTCACAAAGATCAACTCTAAACTTTTTAGAGAAGTATAAAATCAAACTCTAAATAATTTAGAGAATGAAGTTGTCACAAATTGTGTTTGGCTTTTTAGAAAGATATCTTAACACTTAAGAAAAAATATGGAATATTTTTCTTTCAAACACTCTCACAATAATTGTGAATGCTTGAAATCTCTCTCTTTTCTCTCCTTTGCACTTGTGTGAATGTTGTAAAAATGCTAACTCAATAATTGAGTGGAGATGGTAGATGTAGACACTGCATTTTTGCATAAGCCTGACGATGAGCCTCGTATGGAGGCACTACCTGAAAAATTACGGAAGTTGCGAAAAATGAATGCCGGATAGAAGGAAAACCTCCAAAATTAGCACCTCATCGGACTCGAACTCACTAGCCAGCCTCGAATTCGCTCAGTCAGTTTCTGTTTCAAACCTCAGCCTCGGCCCAAATCCATCCACAACGCCCAAAGCCCATGCAGCCCACGCCAAACACCACACAATCGGTCCATGAACCCATGCAATCCACATGTCCAAATCCCCTTATCAACATTTTCCAATTTAACAAGATTTGGATCTCATCCTTGCCAAATTAACAAGATTTAAAATCACCTCATCACCAAATTTAGAGGATTTTTTTCCCAAAATAAATTTCCCAAATTTACATGATTTATTTCCCTATTTGGAGATAAATGCTGAAAGTAAATTACTGAATAGTAAATGCTGAAAGTAAATTGCTGAAAAGTAAATAAAGTAAAAGTACAATAAAAGAAATTACTAAGGTAAAATGATCCACTTTTATTACTTCTATTTTAGATATCTCCCTTAATATAATATATTAACTTTGCATGATAATTACCAACCAGCCATATAGGCGGTATCCAGATTAAGTCAAATTAATAATTAATTACCAACTGACCAATCAGGCGGTATCCAATTTAGTCAGGTTAAAATCAATTTCAATATTTAGCAACCGACCATAAGGCGGTATCCTCATTAAGTCACGTTTTAACTAGTTTATATATTATGTTTAAGGGAGATTAATCTAAATATTAGTAATAAAAGTTTTACCTTTTACCCCAGCAAGGGGGAGTTACTCCTCATTACTGAAAAGTAAATTGCTGAAAAGTAAAGAAAGGAAAGTACTATGCATAAAAGTAAATTGTAGAAAGTAAAGACTGAAGAGTAAAGAAAAGAAAGTGCGAAAGCTGAAATTAAATACTGAAAGCAATAAATAAACAACCAAGATACAATCTTCTTAGTATTCTTAAGGAATTACATAGAAGAAAGTATGAATTTACAAATGAAATGGCTTGGTAATTATAGGCAAAATTTTGCCTCCACCAAATCCATTATTAATTGCTCCACTAATTGCTATCATGTTTGGTGGGAGTTTGACTATTTTTATTATTTTTTTATTTTTTTTTTTATTTTGAAAATGACTTTAATAATTACACATAATACACTTCAGGATATTTCATCAATTTCGGTCATGAAACATTCAGAATTCAAAATTATTTTGTTCTTCAAAGTTGTAGATATTTGCGTCTTCTTTAATCTGGAACTTGAATCACTTCAAACCGATAATGGAGTAGAAAGGTATGCCTAAAATAAGACAATTACGCAAAATTGGAATTTCCGAAACTGTACTTTGTTAGAACGCCCTTTCAAGTTTCCAATCTCCAAAATTATTATGTCAAGTCCAATATTTGCCCTTATTTGACCCACATTTCGTCCTAAATGATTCCATTGAGTCCCAATATTATTTTATCTGCAAAATAAACTAAAACACATCAAAACGTTCATCAAACCCGAGAAACTAAACAAAATATTAAGTAAAAGGGGCGGTAAATATTGATATATTTTCCACTCATCACACCCCCAAACCTAACATTTTGCTAGTCCTCGAGCAAAACAATAAAATAAAATACAAGGAATAATTAAAATTAAACTAAGCCACTTTCGTAGAGATCACTGTTGCATTTAACATATGCAACAAGCCTTTAAACCCCTAGGTGTCCCTAGTGGCCGAGTTGTAGTCTCGTGAGGGCTTACAGCAACGATACCCACAAATGTTTGATAAAAATAAAAAGATAGTAAAACTAATGCACACAAAAGCAAAAAGACAAGAGAAAATAGAATACATAAGTTAATGACTAAATATGTGAAACTTCTTATCCAAGTTAATAATTGTTTTATTTCTTTCTAGATTACTGAATAAGTGAATTCTCTGATTATTTTTTACCATTCTTCATATACACAGCCAACAAAATATTAATCAACTTATTTTTGCTCACAATAGTCACAAGTGCAGTTGAGAAGAAAGTAATATTTTTATCCTAAAGTTTTATTAGAATTCACTCATTTTTTTAGCAAAGGAATATTTTTCTGATTTTTTTTATTTTTTTTTATTTATATACAATATCTTCCATCTATGTAGCGAGCTTTGGGTCAGTGACTCCCAAACCAGTTGGCTTTAGGGCACTAGGTATTAAGACACCCCTACAGACTTAATTACTCAGATTTCTGATATAAATATATATATTTTTTGCAATATCTTTGATCCATGTAACGAGTGTTGGGCTAGTGACTCCCAAACCAGTTGGTTTTAGGGCACTAGGGGTTAAAACACCCTTAGTGACTTAATAACTCAGATCTATGACGTTTTTTTTATCCCATCATTTTTTAGGAGCTTCCTCCAATTAAACTAGAGCATTGAATATTACAAACTTTTCAATTACATCTCATGTCCATATGTTACCATGCATATTGATAATATATGTCAACTGAGCATATGAAGATCCATTTTAATCAGTTTTAAGGAGAATTCACAAATTAAATAATTCAAAAGGAAATAAACAAAAATTAACTTGTTCCGAAATAGGTTGAGATACGTCTCAGGATTAAAAACTCCTTACACAGCTATCTCACACCAATTTCACATGATTAATCAAATTAAAAACAAAAAAACAAAATATTTTTTAATTTTTGTAAAATTTTTCAATTTTTTTTTTGAATTTTTCGAAAATTTTGGCTAATAAAAACAATACAAGATACAAATTAACTATTCCCCTCCCCCAAACCTAAATGAGACATTGTCCTCAATGTCTTAAATAATAGAAGAAGAGTTTAGAAAACCGTACCTGGTTATCTGAAATTCTATATCTAAAAGGGAAAAATTAAAGGTTAAGATCCAGATTTATCCGACGCTTCTTACCACGATCATAATCTGACCATTTTATCTTGGACAGGATAGGGCCAATTTGTGGTTCAAAGGCTAAGATTTGGTCAATTAAATCCGGGGCAGTTCTGGCAGTAAAGATGAATTATTTTAAAGGTTTTGACACGAACCCATTTCTCCGGCATCATCAAGAAACACACAAAGAAAATCATAAAATTCATCAGCGTTGAATAATCCAATTGGTTTTTGGTGTATGTTCAAGTTCGCCCAAGATAGTACTGTAAATATTTCCTCCCGTGCACCCAAGCCACCTGGCAAAGCAATAAAAACATCAACACGGTTAATCATCTCCACCAGTCATTTAGACATACCTGGCATAATTAGTTCTTCTCTGTTTGATGGTCCTATCAGATTTGCCTCCGCCAAGGGTTTTGGGATGATTCCCAGAACTTGACTGCCTCCATCATGTACGGCCTTTGAAACGATCCCATTAGTCTAAGATTGCTACCGCCATATACTATATGCATATTTCTTTCAGTTATAACTCGACCCAATTCTTGTGTTGCTGCTATATATTATGGCTTAGTACCAACACTAGTACTACAAAACACACAGATGTTTTCAACTCGTCTTCTTGAAGTGGCTTCTATTTTTATGTATTTCTTTCTCAGCTATGGATGCCTTCAAAAGTGCAATGATGAGTTGAATTTATAGAACCTGAAAAAAGGTGAGTAACAATAGTACTAATATCTTCCAAAGGACGATTAGTAGCAAAACAGTAAATCGTGAAAGGTCAAAAAGTCTGGATCGTGTCGGAGAAAATAAAAGAAAATAACAAAATAAATCACAATTATTAGGAAAAGACAAAAATATATAATATTTACAAGAAATTGACAGCTTGATTGACGTCTTTGGGTCAGAGATAAGCTTCCCATCCAATTTTCTTATAAATTGGCAAACTGAGTCTTTTAAAGTCAGATTCCCGAGACTATACTATTGTCTTTCTTTTCGGAACTGTGTATGTAACATGCGAATTGCGTGATACACATATCTACTGGGATGCGTCTCAAGAGTCTTAGCTATGTCATCCAAATACTCATTACTCAAGTCGTCCCTAATGAATTTAATTTTATCTTCACGGTTATCAGAAACCATTCCTAAAGAACGACAACGAGTATTACATGTCATGCGAGCATATTTATAGCAAACACCCATTCTTTTAGCTCTTCTCTTTTTAGCATAGGTGTTTCTACCTAAACCAGACAGATGTGAAATAAAAGAGTCAGAAGACTCACCTACCAATCGGACCCGTGCTTCAGTAATCCAACGAATGTCAGTAGGAATACCTTTGATCATCAGTAGTCTCATCTGTTCCAAGCGAGCTTTGTAAACTTTCATCAGAGATTTTTGAGGGAGAGAAGGAAATTGCTTGTGATGATTTGCAAGAGCATCTTCCATCCTGAAATCTGACTTTACCTATACAAATTAAACACACAAAAATTAAACAGACCAAATCATAATATATACACAAATTGCATGGGTTGCCTCCTAGCTAGCGCTAAGTTTAACGTCGTCAGCTAGACATGACTGGCCGAACGTTAGGCTGGATCTGAAAGTGCGACACTTTCTTTTTGTCATTCAATTGATTCTCCCCAGTAGTGCTTGACACACTTGTTTTTAACCTTGAATGTTTTGTTGGAGTCGGGATCATGTAACTCAACGGCTCTATCTGGTAAAACCTTGGTGATTAAGAATGGTCCTAACCACCGAGATTTTGGCTTCCATGGGAAGAGTTTCAACCTTAATTTATTTAACAGTACCTTCTGCCCTGGTTCCAGTTGTATGCGCACTAACTTCTCATCATGTCTCTTCTTGGCCTTTTCTTTATACAATTTGGCATTCTCAAAATACTGTATGTGAAATTCCTCCAATTCGTTGAGTTGGTGGAACTGTTCCTCTTCCGTAGCTTATAGTTCAAGAATATGCTTCTTCAGTGCGCAGTACACTTTATCTTCCGGCTCCACATGCAATTGACATGCTTTAAGTTTGTCAGTAGAACTTTGCATTACATTGGAGTTATGGATGGTACTATTTATCACATCAAGTCTGAAACATTCCTCCTTCTTTTCGTCATCTGGGAAATTCATGGCATTGAAAACATTGAATGTTACTTCTTGGTCATGTACCCTCATGGTTATTTCTCCTTTTTGCACATCAATAATGGTTCGACCTATAGCCATAATGGTCTCCCGAGGATGATCGGCACGTCTTCGTCTTCCTCCATATCAAGGACAGTAAAATCTGCTGGGAAACTGAATTTCTCAACTTTGACCAGCACATCTTCAACTACACCTCTCGAAAATACGAGCGTTCTATCAGCAAGTTGTAGAGAGACTGAGGTAGGTATTGTTTCTCCAATCTGCAGTTTCCTGTAAATAGAAAAAGACATTAAGTTAACACTCGCACCTAAATCACACAAAGCCTTACCGAAGTCATGTTCTCCTATGGTACAAGGAACAGCGAAACTGTCAAGATCTTTCAACTTTAGGGGAAGCTTCCTCTGGATGATAGCGCTGCATTCTTCTTATAATGCTATTGTCTCGTAATCCCCCATTCTCCGTTTTCATGAAAGAATGTCTTTTATGAATTTGACATAGCTGGGCATTTGTTCCAAAGCTTCTGCAAATGGAATGTTGATATGCAACTTTTTGAAGATCTCCAGGAATCGAGAAAACTGCTTGTCTAGTTTATTCTTCTGGAGACGCTGTGGAAAATATGGAGATATAGTTATTCTTTCTTGATCTTTTTCCTTTGCTTCGCGGCTTTCTTTTGGAACTTCCTCAACAGTTGCCTTGACTCCAACATTTTTATTGATTTCAGTACCGCTTTTTAAAATGATGGCATGACATTGCTCATTTCTCATATTCCTTGGATTTGGTTCGGTGTTGCTAGGAAGGTTACCTGGCGGTCTGTAACTCTGAGCATTGGCCAGTTATCCAATTTGATTCTCCAGTGCTTTAATAGAAGCTGATTGACTTTGAATTAATGCTACATGGGATTGAAACAAAGCATCATACCTAGCTACTTGAGAGTCATGTTTTGCTTCTATCTTTTTCAAATGGGTCAACAATTCTGCTATTCTTGTTTCATTTGCCTGCTTCTGGCCTTTGTTTTGCTATTGGAATTTGGTTTGTGGGTTGTTCATTTGCCCTGAATTGTTGCTCCATGCGAAATTGGGATGATTCCTCCACCCTGGGTTGTAGGTGTTGGAATATGGATCGTTCCCCTGTCTATTGAAATTATTGACGTAATTCACCGTTTCTTTATGTTGGTTTGGCTCTGGTGCTCCTCCATATGGTGAACTTGTGGTTTCGGCAATGTTTATAACTTGTGCGCTGAGTGCTTCCAGGTATTTGCACATCTGATCCAACTTAGTATTCACTGCTGAGTTGGCTCCAACTTCATATATTCCTGCAATTCTCTGGAGCATGCTTCTTTCTGTTGGCCACAATGAATTATTGTTAGCCATTTCTTCAATTAAATCCCAGGCTTGATCTTCTACTTTTGCCATTAAAGCTCCTCCAGCAGAAGCATCAATTGTGGTTCTCATTATTCCAGAAAGTCCATTGTAGAAGGTTTGGACTTGTAGCCACTTTGCAATTTCATGGTGAGGACATTTCCGGAGCAAATCTTTGAATTTTTCCCAATTTTCGCAGAGGGATTCTGAATCTTATTGCATGAAGGATGTGATGTCATTCCTCAACTTTGCTGTTCTGGCTGGTGGAAAGTATTTTGCAAGGAATTTGGTGGCTAGAGTGTTCCAAGTTGTGATGGAACCTGCTGGTAGTGAATGTAGCCAAGTGTTTGCCCTGTCTTTCAAATAATATGGAAAAACTCGCAGTCTCATTGCTTCTTCAATTACTCGGTTGTAGTTGAAATTACCGCAAACTTCCAGGAAGTTGCTGATATGGGCATTAGGATCTTCAGTTGCATTCCCTCTGAACTGAACTGACTGCTGACTCATATGAATGCATGTTTTGATGTCACACGCATTTGCTGGTAAGAGAGGAAGTACAATACAGGAAATGAGTCCATCAACCAAAGGAATGGCTCTGTCTCGAATGGGAATTGGTGGTGCAACATCCAAAGGTTCAGGTTCCATGTTAACGATTGCTTCTTGGCCTTCTCGTCTTTCCCTTCTCAACTGTCTGATGGTTCTTTCAATCTCTGGGTCAAGCAGTCGGAGCTCAAAGCTTCTGGTTTGTGTAGTGTCTGAGAACCTGAAACAAGTGAAAACAAAAACAATAAGTAAAAAGAAAATTAGATATAAGTAAAAGTATCTAACCTCAAAACTAATAGTAAAAGATAAATAAGTCCCCGACAACAGTGCCAAAAACATGACCGGCGTAATCACACACGTATAACGCAAGCGCACGTATCGTTCAAGTAGTATAAAAGTATCGATCCCACGAGGACTTAAAACCTTTTGTTATTAATTTATGAAGTCAAATTTTTATGAGTATCTAATGGATTGGTTATTTGATTGGATGGTGACTTTAAAATTAAAACAGAAAATAAAATTATGCAAAAGGAAATTGAGGAAAATTCAATATTATTAAACTATCCAGGGTTGTGAATCTTTCCAATTTATTTTTAAAAGATGAAGTGGTTATTTTACATTTGTGTAATATATCGGTTTATTAACCTGGAACACGAAATTATGCAAAAGCCTCTTCCGATGGTCAGATACAAATACCCGGTGTAACTTAATTAATCATATTCTTATGTCAACCAAGTTATCTGAATTCTTAAGATTAAGTTCCAATTATGGTTACCCCCGCCCGACAGGTATATTCCTATCATGTAAGGAAATCTATTAAAGGGTATCTATCCTCAAGGAAGATCAAGGGCCATTGAGTCTAGGTTTTAAACCTAAAATCCCTTTTCCAAGTTCATTTCAAGTTTACCGAATCAATCTTATCAATAGCGAGTTAACAAGAAACATTAAGACTAAGGCTCAATAAATAAACCTTTATATAACCCAAACCATAAAATTGTTGGGAAGCGGCCGCAAGGGCGCAGCGGAAAATTAAAATTATTATGCCGTTTTCCCTTTGCCTAAGACCCATTTGTTTTGATTATTCTACAAGCCTAGGCATGTTACTATATATTCTAAGCATAAAACTCATAAAACATGCAAAGAATATAAACCTAAACATGCTAACTATCATAAGAACTCTAATTAAAATAAAGAAAAAAAAAACTTACTATAACCGAAGACTCCTCCAGTCCTCCCTCCAATCTACAAGCTTTTCTCGAACTCAACAAGCTCTTCCACGTTCCAAAGAGCCACCCAAGTGTGTGGCCTCCAAAGATGCACACACCAAAGCAAAAACTCAACGGCAAGACTACGCCTTGAGTAGACTGGTATTTTTCCCTGGGTGCTAGCCTAGGCAAATACCTCAAAACTTTTAACTCGAGGTTCCTCTAGTCAATTAGACTTAAGGATCCTCAAAATCAGTGGCTTACTCTTAAACTTTAGAGTTGCTCACTTATATAAACCCAAGATATGAAAGGTTTGGTGTAAAAATTTGTGAAGAATTATTTGGGTTTATATAGTGCTCCAAAGACAATCCAATTAATTAAGAATCCGATGTGGGATAAAAGCTAATTTAATCTTAGCCATTGGATCTTAATTTAGTGGTTTAATGAGATTATAAAACCCTACTAAGAGTTTGGGCCGAATTGGAATTCAAAACAAATAATAATAAAAAAATTACTATTCATGTTACTAGTAATTTTTTTTATTCCAATTCCCAAAGTGCCCCCATCGTCATTCACCAATTCATAAGCCACTATGGAACCTCATAAATGATCTGTTCAATAATTAACACATTGAACCATTTATGAACAATTCTTACAACAATCATATATGCTGTTATATTTATACTGTGCACTGTTAACCATTGATTTCGACTTTGTTGTGTGTGACCTTTTGGGTTCCCCTCAAGTTGGACAAGAAATGAATCGTGATGATTTAATCGAACATAAATTTTCCTCCGATCAGATGGTCGTTCGATTTCAATGACCAAAGTTGACATCTAGCAACATGCCAAGGCCCCCAAATGAGAAGGACAGATATATATACCCATTCTGTATGTGATTTACATATGATACAGTCCTTCACCTCACTGTATCCCCACCTATTGACCTAGGGTACAGAAAGTGTCTACCCATATGGTCAAATGTATGATGTTGATAGTGTCATGAATCGTGTTAACCCAAGAATCTCACATGATTCTTCCGCTATGGCCACAGTCTCAAGCACTGATCAACAAATCAACCCGTGAACTGGAATACTACTCTAATAAGAAAATATTATCCGAGAGAGTGGTGATTCTCTATTGTATCTTTACAAACTTCATGTGTTTCAACAAATGACCCAATCATACCCTTATGACCGGATCTTTTGAACCGGGGAAGGAGAATGTCAAAGTTATTTGATCCACACATAAGATTATAAAGACCTCAAGTCTAAGGACTAGTTATATAATCGATACATGAAAGTTCTCACAGACACATGATATAAACACTCCATATGAAAACTTTCGGCGGTCAGTTCGATGGACACGAGCAAGTCATGTATCCATGTGATACACCAAGTGGACAGATCTCCGCTAGTAGCCTATGAGATCGGCTACCCCATTTAAGGGCGGATCATATCATCATGCTAGTCTCTCCGCTTTCTGAAAGGCCATATTATTCACAAAACTATGACTATGAACATTTAAGAGTAATGATCTCATAAGACGTGGAAGCCATCGTCTTATTACTCCAAGGGCTTTATTACAGTGTTGATGATTCATATAAGTTATGTAAGACACGTATAATAATTATCTTGTACATAGCATTGCGTACATGATCGATCCTATTACTGAAGCATAAGGGATCATACTCATACGCTCTCTATCTGAATGAGTATGTGGACTGCTCCTTAGATAATTTGATTCCATGACAAGTAGGTAAATTACCTCTTTTGTAATCTTCCATTTTGAACCTTTTCAAAACTTTATCTATGTACATAGATTGAGAAAGTCCTAACATCCTCTTAGATCTATTACGGTAGATCTTAATACCGAGGATGTAGGCTGCTTCTCCCAAATCTTTCATGGAGAAATTATGAGATAACCATTGCTTGGTGGCTTGCATTATGGGAATATCATTCCCGATGATTAATATGTCATCGACATATAATACAAGAAATACAACAGCACTCCCACTACATTTCCTGTAAACACAAGGCTCGTCTATATTTTTGATGAAGTCAAATTCTTTGATTGTCTCATCAAATCATATATTCCAACTTCTGGAGGCTTGCTTGAGTCCATAAATGGATCCTTTAAGCTTGCATACTTTATTATGATCATCCTTAGATGAAAACCCCTCAAGTTGTGTCATATAGACTTCCTCTACGAGGTTCCCATTAAGGAAAGCTGTTTTGACATCCATCTGCCAAATCTCATAATTAAAATGTGCAGCTAGTGCCAGTAAAATTCGAATGGACTTTATCATTGCAACAGGCGAGAAGGTTTCGTCATAGTCAATTCCTTGGATTTGTCTATAACTTTTCGCCACCAACCTAGCCTTATAGGTTTGGATGTTGCCTTCTACATCAGTTTTACGCTTGTAAATCCACTTGCAGCCTATGGGTTTTATCCCTTCAGGTGCATCTACCAAGTCCCAGACTTGATTCTGATACATATAGTCTATTTCAGATTTCATGGCCTCAAGCTACTTGATTGAATCAATGTCACGCATTGCTTCGTCATAACTGGTGGGATCGTCATTATCAATGACCTGATCATGTTCCTCATCAATATGGAAACTATATCTTTCAGGCTCAAGTCTTTCCCTACCAGACCTTCCGAGTTAATAACCTTGTGGTAGTTCAGTCGCTGCCTTTTTGAGGGGCCTGGGGTTTAGTTCTATGTTAGTTTGTTATTCTCGTACCTCTTCGAGGCCATGTCTACTCCCACTATATTTCTTGAGAAGGAATTCAATCTCTAGAAATTTAGCATTTCGTGAGACAAATGTTCTTTGTTCATTTGGGATGTAGAACATGTATGCTCTTGAGTTCAAGGCATATCCTACAAACTTACATTTAACTTCCATTTCATCCAATTTGTTAGTTTGTGTGAGCTTGACATATGCGTCACATCCCCAAACTCTTAGATAACTAAGACTAGGATGTTTCCCAGACCATAACTCATATGGTGTTTGACTAACAGTCTTGGAAGGAACTTGGTTTAGTAGTAGTATTGCAGTTTCTAAAGCAAGACCCCAAAATGAAAGAGGTAGATCCGTGTCTGGCATCATGACCGGACCATATCTAATAATGTCTGATTTCTCCTTTCGGAGACCCCATTATGCTGTGGAGTTCCCTGATGAGTCTACAAGGAAACAATGCCATTTTCTCTCAAGTAATCTTGAAATTCGTTGCTTAAGTATTCACCACCTCGGTCAGACTTTAGTGACTTAATACTTTTATTAAGCTGGTTTTCTACTTCAGCCTTGAAGTCTTTGAATTTCTCAAAGGCTTCAGATTTGTACCGCATAAGGGACACATACCCATATCGCAAATGATCATCGATAAAGGTAATGAAGTAGAAGAATCCACCTCTAGCGGTGACTGACATTGGTCCGCATACATGAGAGTGTATGAGTTCTAATGTCTCCGCTGCACGCTGTCTTTTACCTTTGGAGGGTAGTTTGGTCATTTTACCAAGTAAACAAGACTCACAAGTTCCATAAGGTTTATATTTGAAAGGTTTGAAATACCCATCCTTATGTAGCTTAGCTAATCTTGTTTCATTGATATGACCTAAGCGACTATGCCATAGAAGTGATTCATTGAGATTATTCTAGTTAACGTTGTAGATATTAGAGGTTGAACATTCTTTGTTAGTTTGTAAGACATAGATACCCTTATTCAAAATACCATCTCCATATTTTATGTCATTGAAATAAATAGAACATTCATTACAACTTATTAGGCATGAAAAAACTTTATTACATAAAGAAGAAATTGAAATGATGTTCTTTACTTGGGACACAACTCCACGTGCCACTCGGGAAAATATTCATATAGGGGATGCGGAGCAATAGGTCGAATTACTATATAAAGAAGAGTTGTAAACTATAGGACTTCGGCCCTCTATTCCCACCTCTAGCTGCTGGGTCTGTCGCTTTTGACCACTCGGCCACTCTCCCATTCCCGGGCCGAGGCCCCCCTCAATGGGTTCTAAGAAGGAGGTTTTTTCCCTGAATCAATCAAAAAGCTTATTGATTTGATTGTATGTGTGATTAACCCCCTTTTTCTATTTATTTATTGACGCTTTATTTGCTTTTGATTATTTATTATAATTGTCGTTGTCGCACCACTTATTTCTTAATTTAATATGCTTTTGGAACTACATTATTGTGATTATTATTTTGCTTGGGTATGTTATTACAGTTTTATTCGATTTTCTTGCATGAACTGCATAAGACTTGGCTATACCGTTGTGTGAACCCATCCATTATACTGGCATAAGTAAGGGACCATTCCGAATCCAACGATTTGAGGTCTTCCCTTGTGAGGGGTGAGTGCGGCCTTAAACTATTCCCAGTTCACACTAGGTGGCGACCCTTTTATTCTCCGATTTAGTCCCCCGCGAGCTACTCCATACTCTCTACGAGCTGCAAGCCCAACAATGTCGTGGTCGCCGAGCATCATAGGCATAGTGGTAAACCCCGCTTCACTCCTACAGATGGCGACTCCACTAGGGATAGAGAATCTACCCCGAAACAATATCTTGTAGTGTATGTGGCTTTGGCTTTGGTTAACCAAGTCTCATATATTTTACATACCCTTATTACCTCGATGGCGTCATGTATCGTGAAGTCGCTTTCACCCAAGGCGGTGGATCGTTATATGATGATAACCATCACTCGTTGGCACGTACCCTAGGGTATAAAAAAGTTATGTTCACTTGGTCGCTCGAACCCTTGAGTATGGAGACCTATTTGTGAGCAACCCTTCGCCGATGAGAGCTTTATCCATATCCTTGTAAGCCCACTTATGAACCATGGTTATGTTTCCTGTAGAAGCTACCCATCCATGCTTGTGTTTGGGCCTATTATCATTCGGATCCATTTGGGCCTCTCGTCATAGGATATGAACTTGTTGGGCCACTTAAACTGGGACGAGTTTATATCTTATGATAATTGGGAAAAAAGTTTTCAAAATGATGATGGACCACCTTGTGTTTGGGCCCCCTATCATTTGAAGTTATTTAGCCACCTTATCACAAAAGTGTAAACATGTTGGGCCTTTTCAACTGGGACACATTTACACCTCGCGATAATCTGATTGAACTCTTTAAAATGATAATGGGCCAACTTTTATGAAAACCATGATGGGCTTAGGAGGTCCAAACATGATCTGAATATGCCAGATGCATGAGTCCAATATCTGCACAGGGTTTCATCCAAGAAGGGTACGTCTTGTTATGACATATTTGTATACTTTTGGATATCTCCAAGTCCATCCCCGCCACAACCGTGATTACAGATGGCCCAATTCGTCATTTCTAGACAATGGCATGATCCCCATAATAGGCTAGTCAATATTGTAAATAGGCGGTCTTTGTCTTTCACTGATGAAGAAGGACTGAGGTAGCCAAGGTTCACCCCTGTAGCGTAAGAGAGAACGATTTTGTGTACCCCACATTGGTGCAAAAATGAGACATACCTAGGGCAGAAATGGACTTACCACGAGTGTGTGAGGAATAAAGTCGGAAGGGTATATGTTGTTTTGATAACCATATGCATCTCATGCATCTCATGCATACACGCATCATGTTAACCCCTTGTCTTAAAAGCCATCATAGATATCTGTTGGGTTAGAGAAGAAGAAGACTTGTCAATGAGAGGTTAGCAAGCATGGATGCGTCAGGCAGTGAAGCTTCCCGCATGGATCAATTGGAGACTATCATCACCAAAATTACCGACCAACTACAAGGTTTGACCAACGTTATGGCCAATCTGACAGTACCCCGCAAAGTGGGAACAAAAAATAACAAATATGGAAGGCGCGAGGAGCCCCCGAATAGGGTGAGCGAATAAATCCTTATTTTTGATGATGACGTGGCAGAGTATGCCGCGGGAAGGATAGTTGGGCCTCAGGCGGAGTTACAGAAGCTCAGAGAATAAGTAGAGTCAGTTACCCGCAAGATGAAGAGAAAACATGAAGATCTTTTAGACTATGATGCAATGACTTTCGAATAACAACTGCCTCCCCAGTTTAAGATGCCTGACATGGCCAAGTTCAATGGAAACGGTGATCCAATGGTCCATCTCTGACAATATGTTTCAGTTATGAGTTCAATGGGTTTGTCGAAGCGTCAGGTGCAGAAGATGTTCGGGATGTCACTAGAAGGAGCGCCCGTAGTATGGTATCATGGCCTGGAGAAAAAGGTCAGGGATGACTAAAGGGCATTAGCAGAGGCCTTTCTGAACCATATGTCACGGACATGGAGATAGACTTGTCACTCTGTGACCTAGAAAACACCAAACAGAAGCTAGAAGAGACCTTCAAAGATTATATGGATCGCTGGAGAAGCCAGCTCTTGAAGATGCAGACACGACCCTCGAAGAATTACCAGATTAAGATGAGGAGGATGACCTCCATGATTAGTGACTTTCGACAGTTAAGAGAAATTGTCATGGATATCGAGGAAGAGGAAGCCGATAATAGAAAGTTTTACGGCCAGAATAGAAAGACCATTGGGGGGCCTTCAGGGACCAAGCTCGCTCCTGCTGAGGTCGCCGCCATCAGAAATATGTGATTCTCCAATTTTGGTAGACCTTTTTTCAAAGGTGTTTGAAAAGCTAAATGGGCAAGGACTCCTAAAACCCTTAGAACCTAAACCACTTCCAAACCCTGTGCCACACTACCTCGACCTAAACCTATATTGTCACTTCCATCAGCAAAAAGGCCACGAAACTGACAACTGCACCCGCCTTAGGCATGAGATCCAAAACCTCATTGATGCCCATAAGATATCCGACCCGGAAAAAGAACAACCAAACACACACAGAAACCCTCTACCCAACTAGCACTTCGTTCCACCACCCACTTACATGATCAACTCCGGCCTACCCGAAAGCTTTTTCCTCCAAACTCTCAACCACCAAGCTTCTTGCATGGGGATATGGGATAGCACCAGTGAAGATGAAACAAGCAGAGGAAGTTGCGAAATAGGAAGATGAATGGGAAGAAGAACTACTGCAGTTGGAGAATCTGACGCTCGAAGAAAGCAAGAAAACTGAAGAAGACAAGGCTGCAAATTACGAAGATATTTATTTTCCTGATTTATTTGATTGTAATCATTCATTGATTAATTATAAAGACATTGATTAATCATAAAGACATTGATTTTGCTTACTTGTTCGAGTCTTTTCCTGTTACCGGCCATTTTACTTAATATTTTGTTTAGTTTCTCGGGTTTGATAAACGTTTTGATGTATTTTAGCTTATTTTACAGTCAAAATAATATTGGGACTCAATGAAATCATTTAGGACAAAATGTGGGTAAAATAAGGGCAAAATTGGACTTGACATATTAATTTTGGAGAATAGAAACTTAAAATGGCGTTCTAACGAAGTGTAGTTTCGGAAATTCCAGTTTTGCGCAACTGTCATATTTTGGGCATAACGTTTTACTCCGATATCAAATTGAGCGGATTCAAGTTTCAGATTAAAGAAGGCTCAAAGATCTACAACTTTGAAGATTAAAATAATTTCGAATTCTGAAGATTTCATGACCGAAATTGATGAAACATCTGGAAGTGTGTTATGTGTAATTATTAAAGTCATTTTCAAAGCAAAAAAAATAAATAATATAAAAATAGTCAAGCTTTCACCAAACATGAAAGAAATTAATAATGGATTTGGTGGAGCAATTAGTGGAGCAATTAGTGGAGATTTGGTGGATGATTTGGTGGAGGCAAAATTTTACCTATAAATACCAAGCCATTTCATTTGTAAATTCATACTTTCTTCTTTGAAATTCCTTAAGAATAACTAAGAAGATTGTATCTTTTTTGTTTATTTACAGATTTCAGTAATTAATTTTCGCTTTCGCACTTTCTATTCTTTACTTGTAGAACACAGAAATTGGCGATGCTGTCCCAGGCTTGCGGCCCGGTCGGGAGTACGGATTAGCCCATGGGGGACTAAACCGGAGAAATAAAATGGAGTCGCCACCCAGCGTGAACTGGGAAATGATTTAAGGCCATACTCACCCCTCACAAGGGAAGACTTCAAACCGTTGGGTTCGGAATGGTCCCTTATTTATGTCAATTGTAATGAACGGATTTATGCAATAATATAACCAAGTCTTACGCAACATACACATGCAAGATTAACCAATATCTAAGTTTGCACACATAGGAGTAAACGAAATAAAAGCAAGCACACAATCTCATGAACATATCAAATAGATAAAAACAAATAATAACTATAAAAGCATAAATATTAAAGAGACGATTAATTAAGTTCCTAACGTCAAAGAGATAACTAAAGAGGCAATCATGCATGCAGAAAGTAAATGGTGGAATAATGAACAATAGATGAACACAAAATTAGATAAAACAAAATATGTGCCATTTCTCGAGTAGTACATGGAGTTGTATCCTAAGTTCAGACCACACTACCGTCCATTCAGATTCAGCTACGTAATTTACGTCTGGGTTTCCATCCGATATACCACGAGAGATAGCACAAAATCATTCATCCAACAATGATAACATACATTAACCAACAAGATGCATGCGAAGAAATAATAATAATTAACTAAAAAGATGAACAAAAGTGAATAAAGGGTGCCCTCAGGTCTAACCTTTTAAGTCGCCTCTTAGAAGTGCGTTAAGTGGCCTTCGGAAGAGTTAATGATCTGCAACTCCTCCGGTTCACTGGTTCAATATCTTCCTTCATCACCTCGCTGTTTTGGGCTGCTGTTTCCTCTGTTTTGAGCTGCTATTTTTGCTTTTTTTTACTGCTGTTTTAGGGTGCAGTTTTTTTTGGTGATTAAGGGCTGTTTTTGGGGTGCAGTTTGCGGTATTTGGGGGGGTTTTAGGTTACTATTTTTGGTGATCCAAGTGTGTTTAGGGGGTGCTATTTTTGCGGTGATGGGGCTGCTGGTTAGGGGTTGTTTTACTGTGGTTTAGGGGGATTTTTAGGGACTATTTTACGATGAACTGGAGACTGTTTTAGTGTTGTATTTTTGGTGATGGAGTGGGTGGTTTCTTGATGGTGTTTTCGGTGATGATAGATTAAGAAAAATAGAGAGCCGATGGCTTCTTGGGGTGAGGTTGCCGTGTGGGTCCTAGGAGTATTTTTTGTGTTTGGGCGTGAATCTTCTAGGGTTGTTTTTGTGAGGTTGGCGTGAGGATGCTAGCTGATGAGTGGTAATTATATCACTATTTCCCACTCATTTAACCTAATATTTTGTATAGTTTCTTGAGTTTTGTGAATATTTTGATGTGTTTTGTGTTATTTTGTAGACAAATAAAGTTTCAGGACATTCTGGAGGTGATTTGGACCAAAACAGTGAAAATTGGAAAAAGGGCATTTTGGTCTTTTCTCGCGTGGCGACGCGCAAGCCCTTGGTGTCGCGACACCTAATGTGCGCCGAACAGTGCTAACATACGCCGGGTCCACAAGTCAGAATCTGAGAAAAGTTTTATTTGCTAACATGCGCCGTGCCACATGTCACCATCATAGCCGATATGCTAACGTGCGCCGTGCGACGTGTCATCATCCTACGGTGCCGACAGTCGCCATCACCACATGTTGCCATGTGTCACTCCACCTGTCAGCCACGTTATCGTCCACATCACCGGTTGATCGAGTCAAAATGCCACATCATCATCAACCAATCACAGTGTGCCACGTGTCGCAATTCTATGGTGCCGATAATACTTTTCACGCACGTGTCACCACGTCAGCGCCCCGTGAGCATCTATTATTGGCTCACTTATCCGAAATCGACACGTGGTGGATAAGAATCTAAGCCGACCAATCAGAAGCCGCCACGTGTCGTAATAATTGAGATCTCAGCCGCCTTGCCACGTGTCGCCATATCTCCTTAGCCAGAATCGCCACGTGTCATCACCTCAGCATGCCACGTCAAAAGAGGCTGGCGTTGCGACACTGGGTGCTTATCCGCGCCTATAAATTGAGCTCGAGGTTTCAGTTTCAAATGTACCATTCTCTCTGAATTCTCTGATGTAAATAGTGAGTTTTCTATCTAGTTTCTTTTAGTTTTCAGTTTTGTAATTAATTTTAATTACGTTCTGTAATAATAGTAATTTACTTTCTTTACTTTTTACAGTTTTTACTATTCACTATGAGGAGGTAACTTCCCCCTGCTAGGGTGAAGGGTAATTCTTTTACTATTGCTATTTAGATTAATCTCCCTTAAATATAATATATTCACTATTTAAAATTTGACTTAAAAAGGATACCGTCAGATTGGTCGGTTGGTAATTCATTTTAATTTGGTTTAAACCTGACTAATCAAGGATACCGCCAGATTGGTCGGTTGGTAATTAAATTTTCTTACCGCCTATATGGCAGGTTTATTTTGGTTCCGCCTTTATGGCTGGTTGGACTTAATTTGACTTAATCAGGTTTACCGCCTATATGGCTGGTTGGTAAAATAATCACAAGTTAATATATTATTTTAAGGGAGATATCTAAATAGTAATTAGTAAAAGTTGATCATTTTACCTTATCATTTTATTTTATTGTAATTTACTTTTCAGCTTTTACTTTATGTCTTTTACTTTTCAGCATTTTTACTTTATGTTTTTTTACTTTTAAGTTTTTACTAGCCCTAGTTATGTGTTACTTATCTGGGGTTGTGATGAATTATGATATCACCGGTTTATAAGGGGTTATTTTATAGTTTGGGTAATTTAAAGCTTTACTTATTAAGTCTTAAGCTTAATGCTTCTTGTTATCTGATCACCAATAAGATTGATGTGGTAAATCTAAAATAAACTTGACAAAGGAATTTTAGGTTTCAGCCTTAGACTTAATAGCCCACGATCTTCCTTGAGGATAGATAACCCTTTAATAGATTTTCTTACAGGATAGACATATACTTATCGGGCGGGGGTAGCCATAATTGGAACTTAAACTTAATGAATCCAGATAATTTGGTTGACATAGACATATGGTTCAATTGGGTTAAACTGGGTATTTGCGTCTGACCATCGACAGAGGCTTTCGCATAATTTCGTGTTCCAGGTTAGTAAACCGATTTATTACACAAACATAAAATAATCACTTCATCTTTTAAAAGTTATTAGAAAGATTCACAACCCTAGATCTTTGAGTCTTTTGTTATTTTCCTTAGTGTTTTCTTTTGTTTATTTTATTGATTTTAATTAAGGAAAACCACATTCAACCAACCAATCAAACAATCATTCTCTTCTCCATTTAATTAGATATTTGTAAATAAATAGATTCAACAATTAATAACAACAGTAGGAATTAAGTTCTCATGGGATTGATATTTTTATACTACTTGAACGATACGTACGCTTGCGTTATACGTGTGTGTTTAAGCCGGTCAAGTTTTTGGCGCCGTTGTCGGGGACTTATTTTTCTTGAGTTATTAATTTTGAAACTATCTAATTTACTTGTATCTAATTTTCTTTATTTTTATCTGTAAGTTTTATTTCTTTCTTTTGTTTTTAGGTGATTAAGAAAATGGAACATTATTGGGAGATTGAAAGATTCCGAGCTTTACTAGAAGATACACCCCAAACCTGGGAGCAACAGTCTGGTTTTCTGAGGCCTTTTATCCAGCCTAACAACTATCACTGGATGTCGAAATCAAGCAATACTACATTTGCTCATCAGAATGAAATGGAGAGATGTATGATTTGTGATGGTAACCACTTGAGCGATCAATGCATATACTTTTCAGAGTGGCAGAATTATCAGAATAATTCAAGGTACGAAGAACCATCATACTTTCCATCTTATCCACCATCCACCTACTATCTTCAATAAGAACCAGAACCATCAGATGAAGATCAGTTGATTCACATGCTCAAAGATTGGTTCGAGGAACGAGAAGCTCAATTTGATGCACAAATTCATAGTCAAGCGGCGTCTACACAGAGGATGACAGATCAAGTTAGGCAATTAACAGATAACCTGAATCACATATCTCACGGAGCAAATTCAAATACTACTGAACAAGCCTTCGAATATGCTGAGATTCATCATGACATCATAACAGTGGATAAGGCTGAGCAGTATCAAGAATCAGAGGTATCAATTCAGGAGCCTGAACCAACAAAGTCTCAATTTGATTTTTATTATTCTGACTCTGACGAGGATGAAAAAGCTGAGCTATTTATACCAACTTCACCAACAAATGAGGATGAAACTTTCTATCCTCCAAATGAAGATCTTGGAGCTTCCATTGCACAAATGTTTGAAGAAGATCTACCTGAGCCAATCATTTCACTCAGATCAGATGATGAAAACCTAAAAATAGACATCACTTTACATCATCAAATTGACACTTATGAAACATGCATTTCACATATGACAGCTGAAGAATTGAATACGGAAATTTTAAAATTCATCTGTGAAGAAAAGGTGGAGCAAGAAACATAGCAAATGGAGGAGCAATTGTCAGACCAAATTGAAGATCTCAGGCATTCAGGAGAAACATCACTGTTTTGGGGAGTACAAATCAAAGATATCACCCAGAAGCTTGACAGAATGAAACTTCCATTCAAAGTCAAGCACCATACGAGACCTCATGATTTTATTTCTTTCTTTTCCGGAACCACTGGAGCAACAAAAGTTAAAAAGGTGGCACAAGCACTGAATGGGACAAAAGTCTTTTTGCCCCTTTACCGTTGGAAGAGACCCTTTAAAAGCAATGCTCACGGGATTGTCTTTAATCGGACATCCAAAACGACGCTGAAACCTCCTTGACGGATGGATTTCAGTCACGTTTGGCTGAAGATGAAAAATTTAGCGCTAGTAGAGAGGCAACCTATGCACTTTGTTATAATTTCTATTTTTATATTTTGTGTATACATGTTGTAGAGTTTTTAATTTTGTGTGTTATTTTTGTAGGGAAAAGCTCAACCAAAGCATAAGACAGAAGGAATGGTGTTTGGCAAAGATAAGAGATAATTCATTAGCGATGGCTGAGTAAGGAATGGATTCTTGAGACGCATCCTAATGAATTTATACTAAGCGAATGGCGTATTGCGTACACAATTCCGTTGCCTTAATTATTGCTTTGATTTGCTTTTCTGTTGTAATTATCTTTATTTTCATAGACAGGATCCAGACTTTTTGACCTTTCATGATTTCTTTTATTGTTTATCTAACAATCATCCTTTGGAAGATACTAGTTCTATTATTACTCACCCTTTTCAGCTTCTATAAATTCAACTCATCATTGCACTTTTGAAGACATCCAGAGTAAAACATGGAAGCCACTTCAAGAAGACGAGTTGAAAACATTTGTGTGTTTTGCGGCACTGGTGTTGGTACTAAGCCACAATACGTAGAAGCAGCACAGGAATTGGGTCAAGTCTTAGCTGCAATGAATATGCACTTAGTATATGCGGAGGCAATCTTGGACTAATGGAGATCATTTCAAAGGCCGTACAGGAAGGAGGCAGTCACGTTTTGGGAATCATCGCAAAACCCTTGGCAGAGGCAAATCTTATTGGACCATCAAACGGAGATGAACTGATCGTGCCAGGTATGTCTGAACGATTAGTAAAAATGATTAACCGTGACGATGCTTTTATCGCTTTGCCAGGTGGCTTGGGCACATTAGCGGAAATTTTTATAGTGCTATCTTGGGCGAACCTGAACATACACCAGAAACCGCTTGGTCGAGTCTTAGCTGCAATGAATATGCACTTAGTATATGCGGAGGCAATCTTGGACTAATAGGGATCGTTTCAAAGGCCGTACAGGAAAAAGGCAGTCACGTTTTGGGAATCATCGCAAAACCCTTGGTAGAGGCAAATCTTATTGGACCATCAAACGGAGATGAACTGATCGTGCCAGGTATGTCTGAACAATTAGTATAAATGATTAACTGTGCCGATGCTTTTATCGCTTTGCCAGGTGGCTTGGGCATATTAGTGGAAATTTTTATAGTGCTATCTTGGGAGAACCTGAACATACACCAGAAACCGCTTGGACTGTACAACGTTGATGGAGTTAATGATTTTCTTTGTGTGTTTCTTGATGATGCCCGGAGAAATGGGTTTGTGCCAAAACCTTTAAAAGAACTCATCTTTACTGCCAGAACTGCTCCGGATCTAATTGACCAAATCTTAGCCTATGAACCACAAGTTGACCCTATCTTTCAAAGATAAATTGGTCAGAGGACGACCGTGGTAAGAGGCGTCAGATTAATCTGGATCTTAACCTTTAATTTTCTGTAGAATTTCAGCTAACCAGGTATTATATTCTAAACTATTCTTCTACAGTTTAAGACATTGGGGACAATGTATCATTTAGGTTTGGGGGAGGAAATTAGTTGATCAGTACCTTATTTTTAGTTTGTGTGTTATTTTTATTTTAAGTCCAAAATTTTTCGAAAAATACAAAACAAATTGAAAAATTTTCAAAAATTAAAAAAATATTTTGTGTTTTTATTTTGACTAAAAAGGTGAAATTGGTAACAGATAGCTGAGTAAGGAGTTTCCACTCCTAAGACGTATCTCAAACCATTTTTGGAACAAGTTAATTTTTTTTTATTTCATTTTGAATTATTTAATTTGTGAATTCTCCATAATACTGACTAAAATGGATCTTCATATGCTTAGTGAGCAGATATTATCAACATGCATAGTAACATACGGATATGAGCTATAATTGAAAAGTTTGTAATATTCAGTGCTCTAGTTTAATTGGAGGAAGCATCTCAAAAATTGATGGAGTAAAAAAAAAAAATCTAAGATCCAAGTTATTAAGTCTGTAAGGGTGTTTTAACACCTAGTGCCCTAAAACCAACTGGTTTGGGAGTCACTGGCCCAAAGCTCGTTACATGGATCAAAGATGCTACAAAAATATATAAATCTGAAGTCTGAGTAATTAAGTCTGTAGGGGTGTCTTAACACATGGTGCCCTAAAGCCAACTGGTTTGGGAGCCACCGACCCAACACTCGCTACATAGACGGAAGGTATTGTATATAAATAAAAAAAATCAAAAATCAAAGAAAAAAATCAGAAAAAATGAGAAAAATTATTCCATTGCTGCAAAAAGGTGTGAATTCCGATAAAACTTTAGGACAAAAATATTACTCTCTTATCAAATGCACTTATGACTGTTGTGGGCAAAAATGAGTTGTTTAATATTTTGTTTAATATTTTGTTGGCTGTGTATATGGAGAATGGTAGATATAATCGGAGAATTTACTTATTCAGTAATTTAGAAAGAAACAAAACAACTAGTAACTTGGAGTATAAATTTCACCTGATTAGTCACTAACTTCTTTATTCTCTTTTCGTTTGTCTTTTTACTTTTGTGTGCATTAGTTTCACTACCTTTTTACTTTTGTAAAATGTTTGTGGGTATCATTGCTGTAAACCCTCACGAGACTACAACTAGTCCACTAGGGACACCTAGGGGTTTAAAGGCTTGTTGCATACGCTAAATGCAACCGTGATCCCTACGAAAGTGGGTTAGTTAAATTTTATTTTAAAGATGTTTTATGTTATTTTATTCTGTGTTTTGCTCGAGGACTAGCAAAATGTTAGGTTTGGGGGTGTGATGAGTGGTAATTATATCACTATTTCCCACTCATTTAACCTAATATTTTGTATAGTTTCTTGAGTTTTGTGAATATTTTGATGTGTTTTGTGTTATTTTGTAGATAAAAAAGTTTCAGGACATTTTGGAGGTGATTTGGACCAAAACAGTGAAAATTGGAAAAAGGGCATTTTGGTTATTTCTCGCGTCGCGACGCGCAAGCCCTTGGCGTCGTGACGCCTAATGTACGCCGAACAGTGCTAACATGCGCCGGGTCCACAAGTCAGAATATGAGAAAAGTTTGACTTTGCTAACGTGCGCCGTGCCACGTGTCACCATCACAGCCGATATGCTAACGTGCGCCGTGCCATGTGTCATCATCATACGGTGTTGACAGTCACCATCGCCACGTGTCGCCACGTGTCACTCCACCTTTCAGCCACGTCATCGTCCACATCACCGGTTGACCGAGTCAAAATATCACGTCATCGCCACATCATCATCAACCAATCACAGTGTGCCACGTGTCACAATTCTATGGTGCCGATAATTCCTTTCGCGCACGTGTCACCACGTCAACATCTATTATTGGCTCACTTATCCGAAATCGACACGTGGCAGATAAGAATCTGAGTCGACCAATCAGAAGCCGCCACGTGTCGCAATAATTGAGATCTCAGCCGCCTTGCCACGTGTCGCCTTATCTCCTTATCCAGAATCGCCACATGCCATCACCTCAGCATGCCACGTCAAAAGAGGCTGGCATCGCGACGCCAAAGGCCTTGGCATCGCGACGCTGGGTGCTTATCCGCGCCTATAAATTGAGCTCGAGGTTTCAGTTTCAAATGTATCATTCTCTCTGAATTATCTGATGTAAATAGGGAGTTTTCTATCTAGTTTCTTTTAGTTTTTAGTTTTGTAATTAATTTTAATTACGTTCTGTAATAATAGTAATTTACTTTCTTTACTTTTTACAGTTTTTACTATTCACTATGAGGAGGTAACTTCCCCCTGCTAGGGTGAAGGGTAATTCTTTTACTATTGCTATTTAGATTAATCTCCCTCAAATATAATATATTCACTATTTAAAATTTGACTTAAAAAGGATACCGCCAGATTGGTCGGTTGGTAATTCATTTTAATTTGGTTTAAACCTGACTAATCAAGGATACCGCCAGATTGGTCGGTTGGTAATTAAATTTTCTTACCGCCTATATGGCAGGTTTATTTTGGTTCCGCTTTTATGGCTGGTTGGACTTAATTTGACTTAATCAGGTTTACCGCCTATATGGTTGGTTGGTAAAATAATCACAAGTTAATATATTATATTAAGGGAGATATCTAAATAGTAATTAGTAAAAGTTGATCCTTTTACCTTATCATTTTATTTTATTGTAATTTATTTTTCAGCTTTTACTTTATGTCTTTTACTTTTCAGCATTTTTATTTTATGTCTTTTACTTTTAAGTTTTTACTAGCCATAGTTATGTGTTAGTTATCTGGGGTTGTGATGAATTATGATATCACCGGTTTATAAGTGGTTATTTTATAGTTTGGGTAATTTAAAGGTTTACTTATTAAGTCTTAAGCTTAATGCTTCTTGTTGTCTGATCACCAATAAGATTGATGTGGTAAATCTAAAATAAACTTGACAAATGAATTTTAGGTTTCAGCCTCAGACTTAATAGCCCACGATCTTCCTTGAGGATAGATAACCCTTTAATAGATTTCCTTACATGATAGACATATACCTGTCGGGCGGGGGTAGCCATAATTGGAACTTAAACTTAATGAATCCAGATAATTTGGTTGACATAGACATATGGTTCAATTGGGTTAAACTGGGTATTTGCGTCTGACCATCGACAGAGGCTTTCGCATAATATCGTGTTTCAGGTTAGTAAACCGATTTATTACATAAACATAAAATAATCACTTCATCTTTTAAAATATATTAGAAAGATTCACAACCCTAGATCTTTGAGTCTTTTGTTATTTTCCTTAGTATTTTCTTTTGTTTATTTTATTGATTTTAAGTAAGGAAACTCACATTCAACCAACCACTCAAACAATCATTCTCTTCTCCATTTAATTAGATATTTGTAAATAAATAGATTCAACAATTAATAACAACAGTATGAATTAAGTCCTCGTGGGATCGATATTTTTATACTACTTGAACGATATGTACGCTTGCGTTATACGTGTGTGTTTACGCCGGTCACTAGCTAGGGGTCTTAAGGTTTGGTTTATGTCTCTTTTTATAGGAGTGGGCTAGGGTTTTCCTTGCATGGGAAGGAAAGAAATGATGCAATCATGGGGGTATCTTCAATTAGTTTGTTATAAGGAAAAGATCTATTCAATTTATGAAGGTGATTTGTTTTAGTTTAGGAAATGGATTTAAGAGATTTGATTTAATTTATTTAATTTAGGAAGGAGATTTGA